>OMNN01025595.1:0-12691 GCA_900302755.1 Chromis chromis
TTAAAAAACACATTTGCACTAATTAAGTTCTGTAAAAAACACAATATTCTGTGCTCCTGAATGCAACTGAGTTCCTTAGCTGTAACCAACAAACATGCGACTAAAATTCAGGGACTTTTCAACTGAACTTGGTTGAACTGCAGGCTGTGTTTACAGTGAGTGGAAAGGAGACAAGTATGGAAACAAATTAAACATGTAAGTAGTAAAATATCTATAGTATATACAGTCACCAATATTTACAGCACCTGTGGGCACATGGAAAAATGGGTTTATTTATGGCATTATAACTGTGTCATACTGCACAGAAGGATTTTTTTTAGTTCTCTCTACTTCTAGTCATAGCTTTGCTGTTTCCACAGAGGTGCAGGACTTTATACTGCAGTGAAAAATGAACCTACAGTGAGTAAAAATGTGATGGGAGCAAAAGAACACACAGAAACTTCTTGGTTTTTTGAGTTTTTCAAGCCTACAGGGGGTGAAAGAGATTACTGGTGAGGCACTGCTTAAAATGTACATCGAAGCTGATGGTGTAAAGGATTACTCAGCGTACAATTAAATATCTAGCGAGGCCTTTGGACATTTTGGTGGAAGCAGCTCTGCCCAATGTGTTAAATTTTGTGAAAATATGCAAACCTATATGCAGGCTACAATGAAATTCTCCATTTTGGCTGAAATCTTTCCTTGGTTTACAGTGCCACGTGTTGCAACAGTCTTTGTTTTTTTCCAGATGTCATGGGATCCTAATTATTTAATCAATCACAAGCCCCCAGGCATTTAGTTGTGGGAATTAAAGGCTTTGAGAGCGTAGTTTCTCCTGAGCGCTGATTGCTTTGTGTTCTGAGGATGTTTTTACACTCGTCCTTTTTTTTCAACGTGCTGATTTCATGAGCCGCAGCACAAGCTGTAACTGAAGTCGCTGAGAGGCGACTAAATCTAAATCTGAGGAGTTTTCTACCAAGTGAAACGCTTTTCATTTTTCAGTGACCTCAGCGGAGAGCAGGCAGCTAACCATTAGTTCTCCCGCATCCCTCGGGGAGTTGCGGAAAGAGCCGACGCAGCAGTTGTTTTTAGCGGCCCTTTCCTCGTCCTTGAACCTTTTTTGAGCGCGACACCGTGGGGTGCGACTGGTGACTTACCGTTAGGCATCCCATCAGGCTTTGCTCGAAGGGGCGCTGGAAGGCTCGGGGGTCACCGCACCAGTCGAGCAGCTCGGTCGCCGCTGTTTGGAAATTTGCTGGATTTTGTAAGTGCTGGGCGAGAAAAAGAGAAAAAAAATGGGAATATGTTGAGTCAAGAAACACTGCAAGAGAACAAACAGGGATTCAACTATATTCAGTTACCCATTCATTTATTTATGTGTGAATAATGGATCAATGTTGTAAGACATGATTGGTTTTATGGATCCAAAACAACTCTCTATAGTTGCAAAATGTCTGTGCACAAAATTATTAAAAATATACACATGGATACCATTAGTTAAATAAGAAAACAAAGATATCATGCATAAAAGTGAGGCATGGCAGGATAAAAAACATTAACATAACAAGTCCTGGCCTGCAAATCACTGTAATGACATGTTGGTTCAGTCATTATGCTATTAAAACTGAACTTAAATATTTTTCCTATAATTAATTTAATACATTTGCTCATTTCTAATCTCCTAATTGCCTTTAATTAAAAGGTTCTGCACCTGCTTTGAACAACTCCAACCAACTTTTAATTACAGAGGGGCTTGAAAGAAAAGCTGAATTTTATGGCATCAAATAACCTAAAAATGCCGCTCATCACACTTTGGATTAATTACGTTATCGGGTTTAAAGTGTTAACGCTCTGGGCTGGAGAGGTGTGTCCCAGTTACACTCGCGCTTTTCTCCCCCAGGTTTTCTGTAGCACCTTCCTTGCCGCCGAGTGCAATAAATCTCCCTGTATGGCTGCATGAATAGACGAGGAAGCCTTTATTTCACCAGCCGGCCCTGGGCTGTGCTGTGACTTTATCTGACAACAAGCTCCTTGACCTACAGGCACCCCTTTATGGCATTCATTCCCCTACTGGAGCCAGCAGCCCACTCACTAACCCCGTTGTTTGTGTTGCTGTCGAGCTGCGAAGGAAAACTGGAAAAAATAGACCTCTCTCGGTCTCCGCGTCCGACTCACCGTTGGTCATCTCTGCTCTAAAAGCTTTCAAACCTCAATACAAATCACTTTATACATAGAAGAGCAGACACACCACCTCCACTCCGCAGTAATCTGTTGCCTTTGGAGAGATTATGCACACAAGCCTTTGTAGTGCACTTGTACAAAACAGGAACAAATGGACTCCCACTCCATGGCATCAAAGGTAAATAGAGTGGTTTGTCAGCTTAAAGTGAATGGCTGCCTTCTTAATACGTCTGCGCGCTTTGATTTCACTGTCAGAGCTGGGGGAAGGAAGAGGAAGTGACAGCGGTACAGTCACCGGGCGGCCTCGCGCTGCTTTTTTCTCGCTTGCTCTTTAGGGGGCAGCAGAGGTCAGGATTTGATAAGGCTGCTTTCATATCAATTTACAAAGCTGGCGTTTGACAAGCAAAAAGGGGGATGAAACCGGCCTTGTTTATTTTACACTCCATCCGAGACTGTTCCGATGTGTCTTTGTCGGCTGGGGGGGAGACTGCTGGGCTGCATGTTGTGCATGTAAATGCTACTGGTGGATAAAGTCTCCTGGAGAACACAGACACACACACAGATGCTAAATTTAGATGAGTCTGGAAGCTAGACAACACACGCAATCAGCGCACCGAGGATGGCAAGGGGGGTAGGGAGGTAGAATATGTATAAGGGAGGGGGAAAAAAAGAAAACACACCCCACCACCACCACCACTTGGGCTTGAAGTGATTACTGTTCTTTGCACTCAGAACAATTGGTCCCACCAGTGTGGCTGTCACACGGAGAGCTTGGCACTGCCACGCCACAGATGTTCCCCTTTCACTGGCCAAAACCCACCAATCAAACCTAAACTAGTGGCCAAGAGACCCGTCACATTCCCCCTCCCTATCCTCGTCTCCCCCCCTGGGCGAGAACGATCCTCCAACATTTACACTCTAGTTAAAAGCTCGGGCCCGGTTCGAGGGGGGGACACAAAGACGGACGGGACTCGCGGCGTCTTGAGAATACAGCTTTTCCCTCAGATGCAATCATCCTCTGTAGTCACGTCTGGAAACAACTTGATCTGCACATCTGCAGCTAAACTCAAAGTGACATGCAGATCTGGCTTTTCCATTCACAACCGCAGCCTTCTTTAGTTTGCTGCTGTTGTTGTTTTACATTCACTGAGCGCCGAAAACATGTTAATGGAGACAATTAACCCTGGAAAGAGCACAGAGGCAAACAGCTGCGCAGTCAGTGCAGAGGCAGCAGCAGCGCAGGGAGGGTCGTCCTCCAGTTCATCTTGAAATATTGACACTTAGAGTCTGAGGAAGTGCTCCTGCGGCGAGAGGACAGTTCATAGTTTCCGCCAAACCCCTGCATGTATCACCGAGAGCAGAGTCTTGACAGCGAACCGGCTTCCCCACCGCGAGAGGAAAATACTGTCTCTGAAATAGATACCAGCAGTATCAGGGTAACCCATCTTTCCCAAAGTGTTCACAACAGTGCAATTCCGAGATGCGAGAGGAAAAACAAACTGTCGCCGAGAAACTATGTGTTGGGGGGTGAGATCCGATAACCGTTTTTATATATCACTTTTTAAGCATCCTTGTCTTGTTTTTTTTTTTGGAGGTTAAACAAGCAGACATATTTCTTTCGCCGTGGAACTTTTTAAGAGTTACAGGTACACTGATCAGCCACAACACTATGACCACTGACAGGTGAAGTGAATAACATTGATCATATTGGTACTATGTGGTGTTCTGCTGGAAAACCTTGGATTTTGGACGAGACTTAGACACCCAAATCAACATTGTCCCAGAACAAGCACACTCCCTCATGCAAATGTCACTGGCCTACCCCGCAGGAAAATGCACCCCACCACATGGCAAAAACATCAACAATCAGGAACATCTTGAGGAACATGACAATGGCCCAAGATGTTGATTTGACCTCCAAACTTCCTAGACCACATTCTAATCAAGCATCAACAGGATGCAGTCAAACAAGTTTGATTGACAGAGGCCCCACTGCAAAACCCAGAGTACCCAAAGGATCCACTGCCAACGTCCTGGTGCCAGACCCCATAGGACACCCTGAGAGGTCCTCTTGTCCATGCCCAATGGTTCAGAGCATTTTTGACCACATAAGGGGGACCAACACAATTTTAGGCAGGTGGTCATAATGTTATGCCTGATCAGTATATATAGCGCTTTTCAAGACACTGAAGAAACTGAAAGGAACACAAAAAATAAAATAAATAATATAGTGGAGAAAGGAGCATATAAAAAGGGGGGATTCGTGAGTTGTAAACAGTTATTATAGTCTCCATTCTACCTTAGCATCACGGCAGACATGTTTTTACTTGGTAAAAGGTTTCTTTCGTGGTTGTTTCTTTAAAGCAGAAATATGATGCTGTGGTTTTACAGTTTTAGGCCACTGAAAATGATCTTTTGGAAAATTCCTTCCACGTTAAAGATATTCAGAAACTCCGTTTGCAGTGTGTAGAGCTGCTCATGACGTCAAAGCGTGTGCTATTATCTCCTGTGTTTATGTAGGGCAGTTTTGTGCAGATACAGATGTGGCCAAAGTATTTCTGGTGCTGTTGTTTTAAAACAGCAGTTGCGTAGACAGGACTTTTTTTTGGAGATCAAAAGAAGAAAAAGTCAGTTTTAACAATACCCATGTACATATGGACAAGGCCTGAGTGGAATAAGTACACATCAGCATCCAAGTGTAGAAAAACCACATGACTAGATGCCTATAAACCCTACACACTGCA
Organism: Chromis chromis; assembly: GCA_900302755.1. Taxonomy (NCBI): domain Eukaryota; kingdom Metazoa; phylum Chordata; class Actinopteri; family Pomacentridae; genus Chromis; species Chromis chromis. Next base: position 4,905 of record OMNN01025595.1, read on the forward strand.
GCTTTAAGCTATTTTAACCCCATTCTTCAGTTTTTTAGAAAGAGGAATGGAAGACAGTGAACCATCTACCAAAATGAAGTTCAACTCTAATCTGTCTTTTTAGCAAAAGTTATTTTGGGCAGGACAATTCTTATAAAAAATGCTTTTAATTTTAAAATTAATTTTTTTTGACACATCTTGGTTAACTCAACAACAATATCTCTGTCTATATTATACACATTGTTTTAATTTACTGCAGTCTAGACAAAATAAACATAGATTATGTGAATTTTTAAAAACCAAAATTAAATGTCTGCCCAAATTAGAGAAGGAAGTGGTTACTGGTAACATGTGTATCACGACTTTCAGATGCAATAATAACCAAGCAAATCTTGGCTTCCTCTAAGAGAACAAACAAGACAGGCTGAGAGATTGATGTGACACCATCAAGACACACAGATGCTCATTTTCCAAGTCATTTCTGCCAGCTCTGAACTGTGACCGCTGCTGACCGGACATGATGCATCGCTCCTGCAATGAAGCCCGGAGCTCTCTCGTTTGTTCTCATCTCCTAAGTTACAGTCCGATACCCCTCTGAGTGGCAACTAAAAGCCGGAGTTCTTCATCACTTTTCAGTTTTAAACATCAGCTGATGAATTTCCGTTGTTTTTTTCCAGATATGAAACCTTTTTTCTCCTACTGACTCATGTTCTCACTCTCTCGCTCCACCCAGCTTTTGTCAGACAATGCATGTACAGTATGTATGTACAGTATGTCTATATGTGTATTGTGTGTGTCACCTTTCTCCTCCTTCTGGCAGCAGCTTGTCCGGTCGAGCCGGAGCCTCCACCTGTAGAGAGAGCGGGGGAAGGTGAGGGTGCAGGGTTACAAATGCACCCAATGTCACTCTGTCCGTTCTGCTCCCCTGCTCACCTCCACACAGTGTCCTCTGTCTTCTCCTGCCTGCATACCTCACAGGCATCCTGCCCATTTCTATAGCTCTCCTAACAGTATACAATATATACAGGCCTATAAGCACGGTGTTCTCTTGTGCTGGTACTTGCATGCCGAGTTTTTTATGGGTAAAAGCAAACGCACCCATATAGACTGCAGGTTCTAATGGATTCCACCATGCATTTTACATTGTGCTTCAAACAAAATAAGACGGGGGCTGTTCCTGTACTGCAGTGTTCAGTGGCCTTTTTCAAGATAGCTTCTGGTCCCCTAGCTTCAAATATACATAGAATTTTCTCTTTGATCTATCGTTCCAAAAAGCTGCGACCAGGGTTTCTGTACTGGATAGCAACATTTGAGTGCCTCATCACTTAAACGAAGATAAAACCATGTATAATTTGTAAGTGTTCACCAACAATATTGTCGTCTTTTTCTCACATATCCTACAACTTCAACCTTAAAATGTGCAGATAGGTTAAAGCACAGGATGTAATTTCTGCTGCTAGGGGGTCTCTCAGTCCTAACAATAACAAAAGATGTAGTTCGATGATGTTGTGATGTAGCAAGGGATCATGGGAGTTTTAGTCGTCACCACCTTTGCTGATGAAAATCCATCCGACGTGACTCATACAGCAAAAAAGTCCAAAAAAACAGTATTTAAAGTTTTATTTACGTTACTCACGTATAATTACGTTACATCATTTCATTCTAATGAAATAGCCAAAGGTAATCTTGGCTAAAGTAATGTTATTTGCTAATTTACCATTAGGTAAGTCGACTACCTAAGGTTATGTGTTAGTGTGTCCAATCATGAAGTAGCCCAGTGCTGTTATCTGTAGTCAAAACAATCATGGAGGGTGCCCCGATAGCCTAGCGGTTATGTCGCGTGACCCACGTGCAGAGGCATAGGAGAGGTTTGATAAATAGACTGAAGTGGTTATCTTCAAGTAAGGTGATAAGGTGTGTTATAGAGAGAAATCCAGATATTCTAACGATTCCCTTTGAGCAAGTACTTTGGTGACAGTGGGAAGAAAAAACTCACTTTTAACAGAAAGAAACCTCCGGCAGAGCCAGGCTCAGGGAGGGCAGCCATCTGCCTCGACCAATTAGGGTGAGGATACTTCTTCTGGGGTTTACTATATTTCCCAACCAACCGGAGGTAGAGAAGACATGATGCTATTGACAGATGACAAAAGTGAAACACACCATGTAAACATTAGAAACATTTGGGTAAATGTAAGTACGAAAGACAAACATTGTTCTAGTCATTTTTAGACATTATAATGTTACACAATATACCTTTGAAATGATTTTATCACTTGATTCTGCAAGTTCAACAGTTTCAATAGAGCCCTTGGTAAGAGCAGATGTGCATTCAGACACAGTAAAAGAATTAAAGGTGCCCTGTAAAGTTTTCCTGTAAACTGTTTACATTCATTGCTTCTCACCTAAATATAACATCTATATCCTAACAAATGTGTTCTTCCTCATAAAACATTCACAAAGCTGATTAAAAAACAGTTTTTGTTGTGCATTGTTTTCATCCATGTGTGCTTGCTAACAGTCTTCTTCTTCACTGCCTACGTTTCACATCCTCACACTCTGGTATCTTTAAAAAGTGTAAAATAACTTCAGTTTGTGCTGCAAAGCACTGCAGATTTCTGTTACCAAACTGGTTGCTTACAGTATAAATGAAATTTACTGTAGAAGCCAAAGTAGGCTTTACAAGTGTAGTTCCCCTTTGGTTTATAGAAAACACAATTACCAAAATTAAGGTCAAGCAAATTTACCAGTGGTAAACCTTTAAGTGCCCTATAGTATCCAGCTAATATAGTAATGTTTGCACATGAGGCAGGACAGGTGTACTGATAGTGCACCATCTGTGATGCTGTGTTGTGTCCACACCATCCAGTGACCCAGAAAACTGTGTCCTGGTTTGTGTGAAGGATACATAAACTGAACTGTGCTGTATCACTCCATTATGCTAACAAGAGGCTATTTGCATTTACAGTATGCTATAATAGATAGATAGATAGATAGATAGATAGATAGATAGATAGATAGATAGATAGATAGATAGATAGATAGATAGATAGATAGATAGATAGATAGATAGATAGATAGATAGATAGATAGATAGATAGATTGATTGCTTCGCGGCTCTTAACATGTGGTGTCAGGTGACTCATACAGGTCAGTGTTGATGCCAGAATATAACATGATGTGTGTATTGTTTACATCAGCAGTTTGTTTGGAGTAATCAGAAGGAGAAGCGGGTTGTTAGTATGAACACTTAAACAGTAACCACAAGTGTTTTCTAGGAAAACACTGAGAAATAGATACCACTAAAACTACTCAGACTGTCGCTTTAAAGCACATCCTGCGATATATGACAAGCAGCTTTAATAGCTAGACTGGATACGTCTTGCAGATCTTTGTAATCCAGTTCTTCCTTGTCAAAAAGTCAACTATCCACATCGTCGTTCTACAGATTTTACAGTGTGGATAAGTGCGGCTGAATTATGACTAGTTTTAATTCCAGTTTTAGATATCTACAGTTTATTTCTGACTGGTTCAAGATCTCTTTAATACACCTCAATTGAAGATCTCTACATTGTCTATTTTAGATCTTCTAAATTGGGTTTTATTTAGCAGACATCCTTAGTTACAACAGAAGCTATAGGAGATGGAGGCAGGAGTCAGGGTGTCTTACTTTTCAAACATACTATAGCACTGCAGCCATACTCGCATATGACAAGTTGTTTTAGCGCCATATCAGAGCAGCCTGAGGCTGAAGCTCATGAATTCATGGCATTTTCTAATAACCTTATCCACCATTACGTCTGCTACCAGTGTTCAAATGCTTTGCTGGACCAATATCCAGTGGGAATCATCACATGAGCAGCATCAAGCACAACATTTCAGGCTAGTCAAATTGACATTTGAAATATCTGCAAATATTATTTTAACTAGTAAAAACTGAATCACATATATCTTTAGCAGTTTGCCTGGTCAGAATAACATAGATATCTGGAATATAAATTCAGACTAGTCACAGTGTAATTAGTCAGAATGACGTTGTTGATATCTACGGCCAGCTGTTTTAACATTATTTGCCAGAGTGTGACTATCAAGAATTGTTATTCCAGATATGAAGGCCATTTGGGCTAGTCGTAATTTGTCTTCCAGATATCTCTAACAGCATTCTGTTTTGAATCGTGATAAGCAGAAGTAACTGCAGCTGCTCTGGTGGATAAGATTGTTAGAAAATGCTAAGTAGGTAGGTAGTAAAACGGTTGCAGTCCCATAATGTTTGAAAAACAAGCTGCGTCGAACTTGCTGTAAATTCTGATGTAACTACAGATTTCAGTAACGTCAAGTCAAAATTCTAATTCAAGATATCTGCAATTACATTTTGACCAGTCATAATTCCAGATCAGATATGTAAGACATCATTCTGACCAGTTAAAATGTAATTCAATATATCTAAAAAGGAAAGTGTAGGTGTCTTGAATTGAGGGGAGTTAAAGGTATCGGGAATTATATTTATGCTAGTCAGCATTAAACTGTAGATATCTGAAACTGGAATTACAACAAGAAGTCATAATTCAGCTGAAGTGTAGATATCTGTAATCAGAAACCCCGACACATGAATGGTAAACGTGGTGTGTTATGTAAAACGACAATGTGAATATCTGAAATGCTTGTTTTCATGAAGAACAACTGAATTACAGATATGTGAGAACAGCATAGCTTTACATGAGCAGCATCATGTTTTTTCAGACTAGTCGTAATGAAGTTTGGGATATCTGCAACAATTATTTTTAATAGAACTGATTTAGATATTGCTGTTGTTTTGAAAGTAAAAGTTGAGTAAAAATTCTGACTAGTCACAGTGTAATCAATCAAAATGACAGTGTTTATATCCGTAATTTTAATTCAAGTCAAACTTAGCTATTAAATGTTTAAACCCCGTGCCATGCTCAGGCCCGCATTTACTGCCTTTATGTAGTTGGTGTTGTGTTGTTCTTGTGCAAAGACTATCCTGATATCAGATTTTCACTACATGATGTTTTATTAATGATATCATTAGTGCATTTTTGAAATTTCACCGTTATCGTCACTATCACTACACCCCGACTTCCTGTGTGTTCACTGGCATTCCTTTCCCTCAGAGCCACTGCCGCGGCCGATGCCAAGTTGTCGACACTCTTACCGACTCACTGCAGCTGAAAGATTGGCACAAGTGGCACACACAATCAGCAAAGGGAATCTCTTTTGATTTCCTGCAGAGGAGGAAGCAGTCAGGAGGGGTGAGCTGAGGACATGGAGAACTCTGTGACCCTCCCTCCTTTACCACCACCACCACCACCACCGCCGCCACCGCCACTCCACCACTGGCATGTGTGGGCGTCCATGTGTGTGGTGTGTGTTTATGCAGGGCAATTGCGTGCGTGTGGACAGCTGGTATTTGTTTGTGTTTACATCTGAAGAGCTGTGGATTGAGGGGAGGTGAAGATAGCGATGGCCGCAGAGCTGAACTCCCCTCTCTGGAAAAGCTTTTCTTTCTCTTCTCTCCTCCATTTTGGCTTTCATCTAGCGCCCCTTCCATGTTCTGCTGCACGGCTCTCAGACACAGAGCGGCAGAGAAAGAGGTTTGTAGAACATGACTGTGTAGTCTGGAGAGTGTATTAAATCTACCTGAGTGAGAGGTAGCCAAGGATGAGATTATGATGCATCCATCTTTCGACTGTCATCATTTAACACACTGCTCCGGTGTGGCGCTCTCTCTGTCGCTACACACACAGTCATGAAAAACGTCATATTCAATCAACTGCAGCGCCAACACTGACACACTCATGAGTAGGTTGACATACAATATTTATTTAGGTTCACAAAAATGATAAGTTAATTATCAGGTAGTCCACAAATATTGTGGGAATGGTCTCATACAGTCATACAAGGGGGGAAACATACATGAGAAACCATTTTTAGGAACAGGCCCACCCAGACACGCTCTGATTTCATTAAAGTATGAAGCATGGAGAAAGGATGAACTCAAACATTAGTTTAGTCTAAATAATAAAAAGGAAGTTGGTTATTTTTTTTTCAGTATTATATCCATAATTTTCTCATCTGTTTTTACTCGTCTTTTTATCCTTTAAAAACCAAAGAGCCCTCAGCTATTCAAAATATTTTCTTTTTTACTTTCTCTTCTTTGATGAATGTAAAAATAATTCAAAAAGGACTTAACTAAGAAAGGGGCAGACCCTGCGTTTTAAAATATTGCCGTATATCAGGGTCATCCCTGAACTGTCCCTCAGCAGTATCAGTGGACCAAAGACTGGTCGAAACTAGAAACCTAAATGTTGTAAAAACCCCTCCACAGTACAGTATCTGAGGGTAAATATATATATACTGTATATCTGAAAGTAATCTGTAGTGTCCCCAAATAGCCCACATTGGGCTTCCTGAAGCTGGCTCACACCCAGTTTTTTTCTCATGTTTCTCATATCTAAGACACTTTGTCCAATTTTGCCTTTACAGCGAGACATCTATTGCATTTCTATTAACTTTGGGACCCGCCACCCTCACCTTTATGTCCACCCCCTCCCTAAACATGTCTCGACCTCATGTATGTTTGCTACAAAAGATGTTACACGTTATGAACACATCATGCAAAGTGGCAATTCTGTTTACAAAGATGGAGTAGTCGTGTTTGTTTTTAATCTGTAGCCATTTTAGCTGCGTTTGATTCACTCTTTCCACAAAAAAACAAACAAAAAAAACCTGAAGACCCACCCATCTTCAAAGCCACCTCCCTCAACCTTTCAACAAAAGAACTGAACAATTAGCATTATAAACGATATTATATTAAACCATGATTTCTCATTTTTCTTGTAATAACCCAAATCTCCAGAAAAAGTATACAGTGGACAGTTGTAGTCTGAGTCCAGGTTTAAAACTGTGTCAGGAAAAGCCTTTGCAGCGAGGATCAGTTAGCATAAACCAGAGTGGCTGCTGCCTTTAAGAAAAAACCTTTAAAAACATGTCCTGTGGCGGCAACAGTTGGTTTAAGAAGAATCCCTGATTGGCTGAAAGAAGTCAGGTGACCACCAGGTGAGGTAAGAAAAGTCCCACCTTTGACGATGGGGATGACAGTATGGAGGTGTTTCCTCTAAACCCTAATGTGTGTGTGTAGTTGTGTATGTGTGTGTGTGAATATATATATATATATATATGCATGTGTGTGTATACATTTTTTGATTACAAACTGACCACCCGCTCACATGCGTCCACACTCACACTCAAGTGCGTGATGATTTTTGAGTCAATCTAAAACACTGCATTGCAAGTTCCTCTCTCCTCATGCAGCACAGACTGTTGCAGAAACACAGAACGCCAGTGGCTAAAAAACACTGGCTGAAAAGATGAAAAAAAGAAGAAAAAAAAACTAAATGAAAAACTGAAGTTTGCTGCCTTGAATGTCCTTGAACATCACATAGAATCCTTGGGCGTGACAATTTTTTTTCATTTCTTGTTTTTTAGTTCAATAATATTTCTTTTATCTATGCATTTACTTAGGAAAAACTAACAAAGATTTCAGTTGCTCTCTTATTACTATGTGTGTGCGTATCTTTTTTTTTCTTCTATTTTTGTATTGACATTTGCATTGGTTTTCTCCTCTTCTTAAATTGTCCACGTTGAGTTTTTCTTGGTTTGCGTAGATTCTGTCTCTTTCCGTATCATCCGTTTTTTTGGGGGGAAAAAGACCCAAACCCATTTCTACCCATTATCGCCTTCCCACATTCATCCCCCTGTTTACCTCCCTCCCCCTGGTGGAAGGGAGGGTG
>OMNN01025596.1:0-14397 GCA_900302755.1 Chromis chromis
TATCAGCTTTTAAAGATTTTTTTTATTTTATTTTAACATTAGTCATTGTTCAGTTATGTATGTTCATTTACTGTAATTTTATTAATTTACTATTTGCTGCCAGACATTTTACCACTTTTTTTTCACTGATTTATAAGTTCTGGTAGAAAAACATATAAAATACTTTTCTTCTTTGGTCTTTTGTTGCTGTATTAATCTAAATAACGAGTACATTTAAACATGATTATAGCTAAATGATTGATTAAATGCACATTTAAGTATCAGACTTTAATCTCGTGTAAATGAACTTGTGAATTAAAAGTTGCATCCAGTTGTGCATCAGGCTGCTGACATCTGACCTGTTTTCAGGCAGCAGATAAAACCTTTAATCCCGTCCATCAGCTACTCATATTCTCATGTTATCAACCAAAACTGTCCATTTAGTCATCAGTCATCCTCGTCCTGCAGCTGCTGGCGACGTTGAACCAAATCCAAGCTGCTGCCACTAAACATTAGACTTCACTGATCTCAAACCGGAGGCCACAGTTTAGACCATAATTATACAACACGATTGAATAAACCTCCACCTAATATCTGGAACAGTGTCAGCGGCTGGCAGCAGTCTGACGCGTCCATATGTCCGAAACATTAGACAGAAATGACTCAGAAACCTGGCAGTGTTCCGATAAGAGGAAGACATTTTGTATATAAAATAAAAAATCAGCTGTGAGACCCGAGTAGTCGATTCTAACGGGATTACTCTCCATAGTTGAGGGTTGAGATTACAGATTGATGAGCATGTTGGACTGAAGCCAGAGCGTTCCTGTGTCCAGAGTTTATATGTCATGAAGCTCAGCAGGAAGGTTTAAAGCTCCTCACCAGGATCCAGAAGCAGCAGGACGAAGAGACTCAAAATGTCGCCTCAGTTTGGTTCTGAGAGAGAAAAAAAAATCTGTCAACAGCTGTTTGGGTCTCTGTAATTACCTCTGACAGATATTTTATCAGTTTTATTTTGAAACTAAATACTTCCTGTAAGGCACTTCCTGTTTATTCTGCCCAAAGTTCTACTAATGTTTTGTTTTTGTTCCCAGAATGTTCTTCTTAAAGGCAGGATAGCTAAACACGTTCTAAAAGTGTTTGGTGATAACATTGTTAGACCATTAAGCTCCAACATTCTTGCAACTGAAACTGTCTTCCTTTGTTATCATGTGACACTGTGGAACATCGTGAGAACATTTTATAGATTCTACATTGTGTTAAACATTCCCCAAAACATTCTTAGAACATTGCAGCCAGAATGGTCCACTGTAGTGACTTTTCTGCTCGCCATAGGCCAGTGATAGCAGGCAGCCAAGTCAAACATGTAGTCAAAAAATCTCTTCCAAATCATCTATTGGAGTCTTTAAATAAGTTTCAAAAAGAGTCTTCAAACAGTCTTCAAAGTCTGATGCGAATAATGTTTATCCAATACATGAATACACGAACAAACATGAGTACAATCTCGAGACTTGCACTCCCGAACAAAGAAATACAATGCCTTATATACCTTCAAAGAACCCCTTCTTTGTCTGTGAAACCACAACCCAAAACTTCTTATAAACCAATCACAATGTCTCAACACTCATTTTGTTTGCATTATTCATGTCTGGGGCGTGATCTAATCGTATTAAAAGTTGAACAGTTTCTCTCTTGTCCTCATGCAAGGCACAATGAGGGAAGGCGAGCACTTTATGCTCCTCTAACAAGTGCATTATGACCTTGATTTGAACCGATCCTCGTATGCAAAGGGAGAGCTTCCTGCTTCTGGCCTTGTCGTATTTCATAGGGCCTCACTGGGTCGCTGTTTTACACAGGACTGTTCAGTATATAAAGTCAGTGGCCCATAGTTTCCAGTTTTATTCTTTGTTTAGTGCTTTTTGGCCTGATTTAAACATATTTAACCTATTTTCCTAGTTTGAGCATTTGTTCAATTTAAAATACCACAACATGATGGGTTTTAAGGTTCAGAGTGTTAATTACTTTTTAAATTGTTGTGTAATCAATAAATTGTTGGGGATCTCGTCATTGTATAATGTATAATGCGTAATGTACTGCAGTATATTGGTACAAATGGTAAAATAAGTGGTCATAATTGGTTTTCCACTCTATTTTTTTAGCTGTAGTGACATTTTTGATAAGCAAGGCAGATTTATTTGTATAGCACAATTCATACACAGGGCAATTCAAAGTGCTTCACAAAAAATGGAAAAAGCAAAGTTAAAAAGTCAAAGCAAAATAAAACATAGACAATTTTAAAAACACACAATTAAAATTTAAAACATGAATAATATCAATGTCAAGAGAACAGTGCAGATAGGACACCTTCAGTTGTCATATGCACAGCTAAACAGAACTGTTTTCAGCCTGGACTTAAACACTGTCAGAGTAGAGGCCTGTCTCACGTCATCAGGAAGACTGTTCCAGAGTTTAGCTGCATGGAACTGAAATGCAGCTTCACCGTGTTTAGTTCTGACTCTGAGAGTTTTAAAGTCAATTCTCTGAGCGACAGGAAGCCAGTGCAGAGACCTGAGCACAGGACTAATGTGGTCGTACTTCCTGGTTCTAGTCAGGACCCGAGCAGCAGCAGCGTTCTGAATGTACTGCAGCTGTCTTACCGCTCGTTTAGAGAGTCCAGTGAGAAGGCCGTTACAATAGTCTAACCTGCTGGAGATAAATGCGTGGATAAGTCTCTCTAGGTCTGGTTTAGACAGTAAACCTTTGATTCTAGCAATGTTTTTTAGATGGTAAAAGACTGATGATGTAACTGTCTTGGGGGCAGTGGTGGCGCAACGGTTAAGTCTCTGGGCTACTGATATGAAGGTCATAGGATCAAACCCCAATGCAGCCATTGTTGGGCCCTTGAGCAAGGCCCTTAACCCCTCCTGCTCCAGGGGCGCCGTACCATGGCCGACCTTGCACTCTGACCCCAACTGGGATATCCAAAAACAACATTTCACAATACTGTAAAAATGTATTTGTGACAAATAAAGGTTTCTTCTTCTTCTTCTTCTTTATAAACTTTCTGCTAGGTGACGGCATCGAACCCTGTGAGCTCTCAGAGCCAGCAAATCCTCCTGACTGCTGATGAAAAGGCACCACTGGCTGAACCAGAGTTCCTGTCTGTCAGGGAGGTTGTAGCTGTGGATGCTACTCATGTCTACACCGTCAGGGTCAGAGTGGATATCTCTCTTCCAGTTACCTTTAGGTAAGGGCCTCTCCATTCTGTTTCACTTACATATTTTATTGCATTTTTAATAAATAACCATCAGATATCCTTAGAGAAGAAAAGAATGTCATAGAAATTGTACAACTGTCTGGTTATTCTGCATTTCCATGTGTTTCATGTCATGTAGGTGGGATTTTGGGGACAGCACTGGTACTGTCATCCACACCCAGTCTGCTCCATGTCTGACCATGGAGGGGAATGTAAAAAGAGGAGAGAGTCAGGTGTATGTCCAGGACTCAGTGAACCATGCCTATTCCACCGCAGGTAAACACATGCACAAACTATTAAAGCTGCTAAAATAGTTAATTTTTAGATTATCAATGGATCAAATATTATATATGTGAAAGACGCTGTATATAGTGATGAAACTGTGGAAAATTACAACTTGACTCTGCATTTTCCCTCAACTCTACTGAGAATTTGAATGTTTTTCAGCTAGTTGTTTTGCTTTTACATCCCTCAACCGTTTGGTGCCCACTTAACCCCCATCTAGCCCATTTCCAACACTAGCTGGAGCTGCTTTTAGTGAACATGGCAGGGTAAACACTCTATTACCCAGCACCAACAGCATGAGTAACTATTTGGTGAACATACTGGAGCATTTAGGAGCTGAACGAACAAGGGAATATTGTGTTTAATTTGTTGTTTGGCCAGACCCACAGTTTCAGCTAAAAGCTAATGTTGCTGGACGTATAATTACGCAATTGATTGCTGGCTAATTCCCCATATCGACCTCATATGGTTGTATTATAGCAGTTGTGTTTACAGTTTGCTTCTGCTGGCTACAGTGGCCAAAAAGTCCATTAATACGGGCTTAATGGTGCTTTGAAGTTACAGCCAATTTAACAAACATCAAAGTGACTTTCAGTTAATATTTGTGGATATCTGGTTAAAGTATCTGTCTGTTGCAGATTTGGCAGGAATCCATACATCATTTGGAGATATTTTTATCCCTGATTATGCGTTTTCTGTGTTTTTCCCCTTAAGATTCCTTTTCATAACTTTTCAAGCCTTTCTCCAGACATTGATGAAACCCCTAAAAACTCATCTCTGTCTATCAAAGTTACATATTAAGAACGCTTTTTCATTCCCCATCAAAAAATCTCTTCATGCATTAAAATGGCTTTGATGTAAAAGTGTGGCTTTATGAAGTCCTTGCCTTTCTCCATCCATCCATCCACCACTCATTGCAGCTTAAGCACGCCAGCTCACCTACGACTTTGCTCAGACAATATAAAACTTCTCTTCTGTATTATTGGAGTAATCATCATAGTAAAATGCATTTTCTCTGTGTTTGCTCATTCCAGAGGACCACACAGTTCATGTTCACATCTCTAATCAGTATGACAACACCGATACATCCATCAAGATAAATGTCCGCCCTCAGTTAAAAAGCCTTCTCATTTCTCCTTCAACTTTGATGCCTCTCGTCGAACACCCTCTACATCTGGAGGCTTCCATTGAGCCCTCTGATTTTGCAGTCTTCTACATATGGGACTATGGTGACGGTTCCAAAGCTGTCCAAAGCACCCATCGTAAGGTCAGCCACAGTTTTGGGTCTGCAGGAGTTTACAACATCACAGTATGTGCCAGCAACACTATTACTTCCCTGACTGCTTGGCTTATGGTGGTTGTAATGGAGCAAATCTCTGGATTAACTGTCGCCAACAGCGGACCAAGTGAAGCAGGCTCTGCTACACATTTCAAAGCTCAAGTTGCCACTGGTACCAGTATCAAATGGGATTTTGACTTTGGTGATGGTTCCCTGCAGGAAAATCTGACAGATGGTTCCATCTCCCACATCTATACGTTTCCAGGAAACTATACAGTAGATGTAACTGTCAGTAATTCTGTCAGCAAGGCTCATCAGTCTATCACCGTTGAGGTCTACAGTTTGACTGTTAGTGGAGTTTTCCCAACAGAATGCGTCATGAGAGGAAAAAATACACAGTTTGCCGCTGTGGTAAATGGAAACACATCCAATCTGACTTTCCACTGGCTGTTCGGAAAAGATTCCCCTTTGACTGTAGTGACAGGACATTCAACAGCCATGCATACATTTCCAAACCATGGGATTTTTCATGTTAATCTGACTGTATTTAGCTCTGTTTCATCTGTGTCATTTAGTACAACTATATGTGTTGAAAGTCCGATAACTAACGTTGAGCTGCAGTCATCAAAAGATGTAGTGGCAGTTGGAGAAGAGATGTGCTTCAGAGTGTTAGTTTCCCCTGAACAAATGACAGGCTACCAATTTAGGTGGTTGAGTAACTCCTCTGGACTCACTGCTATGACAGAAAACTCTCCGAAGTGTTTTGTCTTTAGAGATGAAGGTGTTGAAGAGGTGTCAGTAATGGCGAGTAACAAAGTCAGCACGAAAACTGCCAAAGCTAATATCACCATTCAAAGACCTGTGAGTAAGTTCTCTATTGTGCACGATGGTCAAAGTGACACACTGACAGTCAATACATTAGCTACCTTTTGGGTTTTGAGTTGCACCGGCAGTAATGTGTCAGTGCTGTGGGACTTCGGAGATGGATCTCCAGCGGAGCAGAAGCAAAACGTGGAACATGCTTTTACCTCCACAGGTCAATTCACAGTCACTGCTACAGCATTTAATGCTGTTAGTCGAGATTCTTCAACCCTCAAAGTGAATGTTTTACTCCCTGTTTCAGATCTTTCACTTCACACCAACCATCCTTATGGTGCAGCAGGAGAGGAAACTCTAATCACAGCAATTAATAGCGCTATTAGCAGCACAACCTACTACTGGACAGTTGAAGGTATAACTTCAACCAAACAGGGGACTTATCAGTTTAGATTTATTTTCCCCAAACCAGGAGTGTATCAAGTGAAGGTTATAGCACAGAACTTAGTGAGTAGAATGGAGGCCGCTATTTTAATTGAGGTCTTTGAAAGAATAGAGGGCCTGCAAATTGAATGTCAAAGCCTGACAAATGAGAAATATGTATCAACCCTGGAGGACCTGCTCTTTATTGCTACAGTCACCAAAGGCTCCAACGTCACTTATCACTGGCTTGTTACACAAAGCGAAATAAACCGACAAATTACAGGCGAAGGAGAGCTTTTTCATGTGTTAGCTGAAAGTCCTGGCAGTATTTCAGTTCAGCTCAAAGCCTCCAATATCTTGGGGGAGGTCACCAGCAGTGTTTCTGTCGTGGCAGTAGAGCGTGTGACAAGTGCACACATAGTAACACTGTCAAACAGTGTGGCACTGGGAAAAGTAGTGAACATCTCTGTATTTGTGGATACAGGGTCAGACCTGCAGTACTTCTGGTACGTGAATACAGACCGTTCACCCCAGCAGACACATGTACCTTTTCTTCTCCACACTTTCACAAGTCTGGGTCAGCGCCTTGTCACAGTTTCAGTTCAGAATCTTGTTAGTCAGAGTAATGACACCAAACAGTTTTTGGTTCAGGAAGAGGTACAAGGGGTGGACTTTCAAATTGACAGCAAGAAACATCCGTTCTACGTCAATGCAAGTGCTGCTCTCTCTTTTCATGGATTCATCCACAAGGGCAGTGATCTGCACTGGGACTGGGAAGTTGAAACTGCTGAACACAATCCTTATACCTCTACCAGTCAAACTTTCATATACAGGTTTCCACATGCAGGAATCCACCAGGTGTATTTAAATGTCTCCAATAGAATAAGTTGGAAGATGGTTTCACACAGTGTCACAGTCCAGGAATCAATCGAATGTCTTCTGCTGAACATTAGCAAGTCCTCTTTATGCACTGGGGAACAAGTCACATTTTTACCAACAGTTTCCAAAGGAAGCAATGTAAGCTTTGAAATAAACTTCCAAAACAAAGACTGGATTCATAGTCAGGATATTTCCGATGGCCACTTCACTACAACAAGTCTTCCGGTTGGGAGACACCTAGTTACAGTGAAAGCTTTGAACCAGGTCAGCAGTGCAGAGGTGTTGTCTAGCATTATAGTAAGTGAGCGTATTCAAGGTTTGCGATTTGTAAACTGTTGTTCCACAACTTTAGAGGCTCTAACAGGAATCCAATTCAAGGCAGAAGTTCAAAGTGGGTTTCCAGTTGACTATACCTGGATATTTCACTTTGAGGGCTCCACAAGGCTCACGGGACAAGTGGTGACCTTTACTCCACCAGAGAGTGGTTCATTGTCTGTTAGTGTGCTAGCCAGCAATGGAATCTGCTCCGAGATGATAAACGACACCGTGAGAGTTGAGTGGCCTGTGAAGACAGTTCACATTGTCTGCCATTCAGAGAAGATATTTGTTGGACATGCTGTCAGGTTTTCTGCAACAGTGAAAGAAGGAAGCAATGTCAGATACCTCTGGGACTTTGGAGATTCCACTGAAGTATTGGTGACAGACTCCAGTGCTGTCAATCATACTTATCATTCTACTGGGAAATACAATGTTATGGTCAAAGCGCTCAACAGTGTGAGCCATGTGTCCACCCAGCTGCACATGGAGGTGGAGGAGCTTCAGTGTTCAAACCCTCAGGCTTCCCTACTCCAAAACCAATCTACTATCTTCAGAACTAGACCACATTTTTTTGAAGCTAGCGTGGACATTAACTGCTCTGCTTACAAGACTACCTATCTCTGGGAGATATTCAGAGAGTCAAATGGCACCAAAGGCAACACAGGGAACAAAGTTGCTCTCAAAAATCAAGATGACGTGATTTCCCCTTTTCTCTTACTTCAAAAACATGCTCTCGATGTGGGACGCTATTCCCTGGTATTCACAGTTTCTTTCCACGGAACTCCTCTCCTCATCCAACGGAAGACCACCTTCACAGTTATCCACTCTCCATTAGTAGCCGTCATCAACGGAGGCTCCCACCGACTGTGGCCCAGCCTCAGGGACCTCGTCCTGGACGGATCAGAGTGTCATGACCCTGATATGGAGCCAGGAGTACAGGATACACTGCAGTATCACTGGGCCTGGATGGCAGCGGTAAGCACCTCTTGATGTTAAAGCATCCACAGAAATTGTAATAGTTGCTGTTTCAAAAACTTAAAAACTGAAATAGTAAAAGTAGGAAGTAGCATTAAGTCTTTGTGGCACACTCCAATAAAACCTGTATTTTCAGAACTCCACAGAGTCTCCTTTTGTAAAGCAGCCCATTGGGAGTATCAGCAGCAGGATGACTGTACCCAGCACTGAGCTGCACCCAGGCACAGTGCACATTTTCACCCTGACTGTCCAAAAGAAGGGAAGGAGACCTGCTTCTGTCAACCAGACGGTATGGAGTCATGATGAATATCTCTTGTATAGAAATAGTTTTGGAGATTTGGGCAATTATGGAAGAACTTGCCAAAGAAGCAAAAATCTATTTTGCTGAATGGAATTTTTCTTGACAGGTATATTTTTACTTACATTACACCAGCAACACCCAATAATGCTTTATCTCTTTTAGGTGACTGTGAGTGAAGCTCCGGTGCTTCCTGTGACTGTAGAATGTGTATCCTGTTCCATCCTCTCTTCCGTTCCCCACATTAGTTACAACAGCCCTGTTGTCCTTGCTGGACAATGTGAACAATGTGATAACCAGGCCCAGGTATTCTGACTCTAACTTCCAGAAAGTGAATGCAAAAAATGACTGCATAAGGCATGAAACATGAAAATGAGATGGTAGTACAAGTGAGAAGACTGCATCTCCTGCTGCAGCCATTCATGTTGATTTGGACAGTTTAATTTACATTAAATCTTAACAATATTACTTTAGTTGATAAATTGTCAATGTAATGGTTGGCTATTTGCATGTAAATAAATATACAAGTATACACAGATAATAAGACATTCAGTATTATTGTGATTGACGAATATGTCTTAACACAGTACAAGTGGAGTGCTGAGGACCAGAGTGGCCTGACCCTTGATCTTGATGAAGTGACCGCCTCTACAGGGAGACATTATCCTAACTTGGTGGTGCGTCCAGGTGTTCTGCAGCCAGGGCGGCATTATTCTTTTGCCCTTGATGTATCCCAGCCTGGCAGTGGGCAGTGGGGAAGCGCCAGCCTGACAATACAGCCCAACAATCCACCACATGGCGGCCAATGTGACCTGAGTCCAGAGTCAGATATACGTCTGCTGGAGACAGTGGTCACATACAGCTGTTCAGGTATTACCAAAGGTGCTCTGAGATCTAATTTGCATTGATATCTTTACAATTTGTTTTTCATCAAGTGAGCAGACTAAGTGTTTTTTTTTAGCCTCTTTAATACATTTTATTCATCTAATTCACAATACACAGGTGGTACGATAATCTTGTGTTGTTGTTTTTGACTGTGTCTTACAAACATCTGTTCTCTTTTGGCAGGATGGCAAAATGATGAAAGTATGACCTCTCAGCTCATCTATACCTTCCAGGTGGCATCTTGCCAACCCATTAGCACTGTGTGCCCAGTGCTCACTCTCTACAGGTCAATGCTGGACTCAGCTAATAGTTAATAATAGGCAAATTGTGAAGCAAGGTGTGAATTTGTTTCTCTGTCTTATCATATAAGATTATAGAGTTTGATCTGTCTTCATTTTTCTCCTAAGGGGTACATGCTCAACGTTCAGCAGCCTGGTCCCAATGGGAAGTCCTGGGCAACAAAAGAACAAGTCAGTTATCACAGTTACTCTGCTGGTAGAAGACCATCTGGGTGCAAAGGTCATTGCTCTGAACAGGTAAAAAATAGGTAGCTAGTACAAAATAAACCTGTTTCTGTTCATTATTATGACCTTTACCTTACACTGTTCTTGGTCAAGGTTTAGGACCATACACATCATGCCCAGTGTCTTAAATTTGAGTAAACTCTGACACAGTTCTGATTCCTTCATTCCCCAGAACACTGACAGTGGAAAATCCTGAAAGGGATGAAGTTGCCAGTCAGTGGCTCAGAAACAAGAGCCAGACAGAACTGTGGGCTTTAGTCCAACATGGCAACCCTCAGGAGATCGTCCCTTATTCCATTGCACTTACGAGCAAGCTCAATCAGGTAGCGTATCGTCATGATCGTTATCTTGCTGGTCTCCATCACAAGATAACTGAAGATTGTGAGCATCATGAATGTGATGTCTGCTTGTTAATGAGTTTCTCCCTTATAACAGATGGAGTCTAAATGGACTGCAGAGGAACTCATGGACAGGAGGGAGATCCGTGAAAACGTGACCAAGGCTCTCGCTTCTCTCCCTGTGTCCTCCTTACTGGATGTTGATCAGATCAGCTCGGCACTGTCACAGTCTACTGTAAGAAAGCGCGCCCCTTCTGTCCTGTTGATTCTTTATAATGCATTGATAATCCAATATAATCAGTTATGTTGCAACCAAACACTTCATGGGAGAGAGCTAGATCATTTTAAACATTAAAGCAACAGTCTGATATTTTGGAAAATATGCTTAGTGGCTTCGTGGGAGAGAGTTAGATGAGAAGCTCAATACCACTCCCACAGCTGTGTGTTAAATGTGAATCTACAGCCAGCAGCCTATTAGCCTAATTTGGCTCATAGACTGGAAACAGTGAGTAACAGCTAGCTTTGTGCAGGAGCAATTAAACCTGCCTAATGTCACCCATGAAGCTCATCAATTAACATGCAAAAAAATCTGGTTTGTTTAATCCATACAAAAAACAAACTGTATTATGTATAATCTTCAGTTTTACAATAAAATGTTGACCGGTATATTTACCAGAATATGGAGTTATCTGCCAACTGCTCAGAGCTAAGAAATAGTGGGGTTGGGGAGGGCAGTAATTTGTCTATTATTATTAAATTATTTCTTACTACAGCAATGTACAGAAAATGTGTTTACTAGGCTACCTGATGCCATATTTTGATACTATAAGGATTAGAGATGCCATATTTGTATGACAAACATTCATACACTCAATAATGTCACTGCTGCCAATGTCCTATGAGTAACAGATACAGTTATTTAGTTTGCTAATCTGACCTGTTAGAGACTGTTTTGATCACATGTAAGTTGTATTTTTATGGACATTTCAGGTTTATAATAGAAGTGAAATTGTAGAGCAAGCCAAAACTCAACATATAGCCTTGTGATTTTTAGAGAGGTCTGTTTGTGTGCCTCAAACCACGAAAGAGACACAGTCTATATCCTTTGTGCTCTCTGTGAGCCAGTATTAGTGCTGAAATGTGGAAAAACCCCGATGTTCAGACTGTGTGCAGAGCCTGTTTCACATATATAACTGTTATTTTCTTAAATGAGGGTGAGATTTAGTGGGGAAGTGTGAGGACAGAGCCTGAAAGCAGGTGTCTCAGGTAAAAGTGTGACAGCAATTTTCTTGTCTTCAGTCTTCGTGCTAAGCTAACTGACTGCTGACTTTTACATCATATTTACAATGTTACAATGTTACAATTTCATTTAGCAGACGCTTTTCTCCAAAGCGCCGTACATCTGAGAAAAGAACACAAGCAAAGATCTAGACAGAAGGCGCCAAGGCCGGGAAGAGCAAAAATTCTGTATTAGGTCCTAATTGGGCACAATGCTGACAGACAGTGTTTTTTTTTTTTTATAACAATAGCAACAACAATATCTTCCATATGCATATTTAATGGGCTTACAGGAGATTTGTATCTATCTTTATATCTAAATATCCATAAAACGAAATGAGGGAATTGCCCGAAAGCTTTCATGGTAAGAATTTTAACCTGCTGTTACCTGTATTAAGAATATTCTTCTATTAGAGTTCTGGGCAATTCAATCGAAGGCAACTGGACTCAGTAATATGTCTGTGTGGGCTAGACTCGTCAGACTAGCCCAGTCTAGTCTTGACACGCATGAACTGATGAAGCCACTCGGATGAGAGGCGAAACATCTTCACAGACATATTACTGAGTCCAGTTGCCTTCGATTGAATTGCCCAGAATGACTATGACCTGAATGAATGAGAACATTCACAGACTTATATTAGAGCTCACAATAATACATATAAAAAGACTTAAAACAAAAAGTCCAGGAATTTGCCCAATTTTGTCTTTACCTGTGTTGAAATAACATATCTTCTTTTCTATTCCAGGCAGTTCCCAGTGAGCTGATATGTGAAAGCTGTCAGGAGAAGGTTTTAGAATCTGTGGGGAAGATGATCCATGTTGTAGAGGAGCAGATGAGTCCTGCTGTTTTACCAGCTGTTGACACAGGAAGAAACATCCTTAATGTTATAGGTGCTGCCCATCCACCATCTCCAGCATGAAACAGTCATGTAGTGATGTAAAATTGACCAGATATTCTGTGTTTCCAGGTAGCACCTTGGCTGCGGTGTCTGAGTCAGTCAGTGCTTCCAGTTCTCACCCAGCCTACTCAAGCACTCTCCAGGCAGCTTCTGTAATCGCCTTGTCAGCGCTGAGCCATGCTGGAGCCCTGATACGCACTCTGATGCATTCACATGTTCATGAGGAGGCGTCGCTTTCGCTCTCAACTAACTACATCAACACCGTTGGTTTCCAAGGAGACCCCTCTGACCTCCTCTGCACTCATCAGTCAAACCGGTCCAACCAACACCTCATCACTTCCTCTCAGTCATCATCACCCAATGGATCTGAAAGTTCTCACCCATGCCAGTTTTACATCCCCGCATCACTTACTGCTCACCTGAAGAGTCAGAGGTCTGAGGTGGTGCAGGTGCTGTTTGATGTTGATGGAGCTCTGGAGTCCAACCCTTTGCTGACCGCAGCCGATCCTCCGATCTCCACCGCTTTGGTTGCCATGGAGCTCACCACTCCTCAGGGTGAGCCCATACCCATCCAGGATCTGGACCCTGAACAGGCCATACGGGTCACCCTGCCCAACAGGTACCCTGTGGAACAGGGTGATGGGGGTGGAGATGGGAGAGTAGATGAAGCTGGGAATTGGACATGTCTTACTGTAACTCTACCTACTGAAGGGCGGTTGAACTTCACGGTAAAAGCTCTGGATGACCTGGATGAAAATGCGGGTTTATACATCTCCTTCAACTTCAGCTTGGCTCCAGGTACAGCAGGTTATATTTCTAATGCTTTCAGACTATCCTCTTCCAGACCTGACCCCTGATCTTCTGCATTCATGATTTATTTTACATAGGTTTTTTTCTGTTATTTACCAAAATACCTACCACAGCCAATGGAAAGCCAATTTGTATTTGTTTAAAGCCTTGTATAAAGTTTTATATCCATATTTATGTATTTGTTTGTTGCACTTTGCAATATTAATATATTATTATTGACTATTTGCCGTGTGAATGTGTCACTTGTATTGAAAAATACCCACAGAGTAACATTGCCCAACTCTGAAGCTCCCCTCAGGTCTATACATATCTTTAGCATATTTCACTTCATTGATTTGTTTTGCTTCCAACATAATGGTGGCCTTTGGGGCTTTCTTGTAAACACAAAAATGCTGCTTCCATTCAGTGTTTATATTTGTGTGTATCCTTTCCATTCCCTTTTCATAAAACATTTGCAAAGCCATTATACGTACTTTAAGGCTTCTCTATTCATGCCCTTGCTGGCACGTAGCAACCATGATGGCTGGTTCGTGGGCTACTGCTTTGAGGTCTTGAGTTTTGAATTTTGTTGTTGTCATCTTGGGGTTTTCTTTGGAGCAAGGAGTGAATGTGACTGAAAACTAAAGGATACTATTCATGCTGATAGGTTCACGACTTGCTTTGTCGAATATTTTACTGTGAATGGAAAAATAATTTACAAAATGAACACCGTTCTGGATTGAAGGAGACTTGAAAATAGCGATTAAGACCATAAACTCATTAGGACAATGTACTTTGTAATGGCCAGTAGGGGGCGACTCCTTTGGTTGCAAAAATTGCAGAGCCTATGAGACAATGGCCATACTTTTCACTTGATTTGTTACCTCAGTAAACATTTTCCTAATGAGTTCATCGTCTCAACAACAACTTTTAAGACTTTTTGGATGCAGCATGATGTTAGTTTTGTAAATTATGGTCCCTTTTACAGTACAATAGACAGATAGGCATGGCTGTCTTGTGATGGACACGTTGCTGTGCATAGTGTTCTGGAGGTCTTGGTCAGATCCACCTCTGGCACATCACATCCAGTTTCAAAAGACCGATATAGCAACAGCCAAATTCCAAACTTGAGGCTTGAGAACGGTAGTCTATCAACCAATGAGTTACATTACAGTGGTT
>OMNN01025598.1:0-11891 GCA_900302755.1 Chromis chromis
AATCCCTGACTGCTCCCTGGGTGCTGCACCGTGGCAGCCCACTGCTCCTAGTATGCATAGTTAAGGTTAACTTTGAATAGGATGGGTCAAATGCAGAGAAGGAATTTCCCCAAGGGGATCAATAAAGGTTAGACTATTATTATCATTATTATTATTATTATATTATATATTATCACTGGTATGTATAGTGACAGAGTAGGGATCCTAGGTCCTTCACAGAGGATGCATCCTTTTTGAGCACAAGTGTCTTCATAAATTCCTCTATGCAGGAGGTAAAACCACCGAACAGATCTGACTGAGGCTGAAGCCACAGATTTATTTCTGCATTTCGTGCAGCTTTAGCAGCGACAGTGGAAAGACTGATGAAACCGTGGATCTAAGAACAGTAACAGCTGGTGCACTGACACCCGCTGACACCCAGCGCTTGACGCCACCACGTTACCATGACGACCGGCTGTGCACCCTCTGTTTCTGACAGCTGTTCCCATGGCGCCCGGGCCCGGCTCAGCCCCCGGACTCCCATCGGCAGGATATATAGCTGCTCGGGGTCAGGGATCACGTTCATGACGTCGCTGCCGTTTTTCCATCTGAAATACTGTTTGGGTTTGTCCAGAATCCATCTATCATCGTAGTCTAGGTTGATTTAAAGACTGATTCATACATGTTGTAGGTATATTTTCAGATTTATCACTGTATCTGTTGTTAATGTAGAAGTGTTCAGATATTATATTTGTCATAGTAGCAATACCACAAGGTATAAAGTCTCTGTTAATAGTTACAAGTAGGAATGTAACGGTACGTACCTGGGTACGGGAGTCACGGTACAGTTCGGTTCTCAGTTAAGGGGAAAAATGAAGAAAAAAAACCTGCTCATAATTAATCCAAAACATTTGTTTATTTTCTTAAACCAAAGAGCTGTTAGCAACTCAGTAAATTAAATGAAATATACAATGTATACAAATGTAACAGAAATACTGCTGCACAGTTCTCAATATCAAATAAACAAAATAAAAGTGCAAGTGCACCATTAACAATTCCAGCTTATTGGTCTGCTGTAACATAACTCAGATTACTTTTCCAGTATAAAAAGAAAGACACTTCTGCAAACAACCAAGTTCAGCGATAAATATGTATGCCTTTTCATGAGTGTGGAAGTTTGATGTGTTGCCGGACGCATAGTTGAAGACCACTTCATAATGTTGACATACAGCTTTCGTCTTGTCCACATGCTTTTCTCCTTTTTCGAACTTCGTACCGTGAAACCGAAGTGATCCCAAATGGGTGATTTTATTGACAGCGGAGCATCTTCCAGGTCTGGCTTCTTGTTGTTAGCATTAGCCATTCCATTCGCTAGCCATACAGACTAGGCTTATCACAGAAGCGCCGGCAGGAGAATAAATGGTCCGTCACATCCTGTGGTACACTGGAAACTCATACTTGTTTTTAGTTCCGCAATACTGTGCAACTGTGAGACGGAGAAGGTCCGCCACAACTGTGGGCACTACGAGGTTTTAAGTTTCGCAATTAAAACAATTCCGTACATTGGCCATTCTTAATAGTCTTAAAATTTTCGTACCGCAGTACACCTCTGTACCGAACCGAAAGTGCCTGTACCGAACGGTTCAATACGAATACGTGTATTGTTACGCCCTTACTGATTTCACAGAATGGCATATTTCAGAATAATGCATATATTATATTATTTAATTATTGTATTTGTCATTTTAACTCTGTGGCTGATGAACATGTAGATGATTTGAGTGACTTTTTGCATTGTCCGTTTTTGCAGTTTTATAGATATTTTTGTGTCTGCAAAATGAAAGGGTATTTTAAGTCATACATTTAATTTCTTGCATTCTGGTAAATTTTTGTCCAGCAATTTCTGCATTTTCTGCATCACTTTGTGGTTAAAACGTCTTTATGTAAAGGAAAACACAAAATTCAGGCACAACTAGTTAATGTTCTCTTTAGTGTTTTTATGGCTTCTATGTCTCGATCTAATAGTAACTACAGGACGTTCAACAATAATACATCACAGCTGTTGTTTGATTGTATTTTTTTTTTTTTATTAAACCACTTGTTAAAATCAGCCTTACAAAGGGCTTTACAGCAAACTGAAAAAATGCACAATAAATTAATAAAAATTAAAACACAATGAAACACAAATGATAAAATATCAAAAACAGTGGGTTAATTTAAAGTTAAAATGGAATGATGGAGGACTTGAGTTCAACAATGAAATACAACACAGTGTAACACAACAGGAGCGAATGAAGACACAAAAATAAAAGAAATTTCATAAGAAAGACTTTTGATGCAAATAACACTAAAAATTTTGTCAAAGCAGAGAGTTCATCGGGAAACTGTCTGTAATTATGATGTGTGATCAGTGGTAAGGACACTTATTTACTGAGTTACTTTGCACCACTGACAACTCAGCACTGCATTTGAACTTAAAACTCACCAAACACTTGGTAATGTTTGGGGCAGTGGTGGCGCAACAGGTTAAGCCCCAGGGCTACTGATCAGAAGGTCAGAGGATCAAACTCCCACTTTTTTTTCTAAATTCATTCAGTCTTTGACATCATAGACTCGCTGTCCTCGCTCCAGCCATCCTTCGCTCCTCCTGATTGGCTGAGACTCGTCCCACCGTCAGTCTCCTCCCTGTTCAAACTGCTCATGGTGTCAGTTTCCTACTGCAGTACTGAGAGCTGCAGACTGAAGGAGGAGCTGCACCGAAGATGCTCATTTCATCCGACTGGAAAGTTTAGATATGTTTCCACCTTCAGGGAGACTTTACACTTTTTGGGAAGCGTTTCATTCAGCAGTTTTTTAGACTCTCCAGTTGAAGCATCGTTCCTGTACCTCGGCAGGTCATGGTGGAGGACAGTTATCTGTTTGATTATTGTTACCGGAGAAATCTGCTCAGTGCAGATCAGCTGTTATGTTTTCGACCTGCTTCCTACCCGGCAGCACAGCACCACATGCAGGAAGACATGGCTGCTTTCAATAGACCCAGGTAACAGTGAAGCATCTTTAAAGTGCTGCTTGTGTGAATATGTTAGTGGAGCTAAACAACTGGGCACATGTGATGGTGGACATTGAAGTTGTAGAAAATAGTCATTAGTGTATCTGTAAATTTAAAGCCATGGAGAAAAATTCTTAAGGAGCTACAAACATTTTCTCAAATTCCTCATTTCAGGTTGATAAATCATATTATATGAATCATAAATTAAGAAACTCATAAGCTCATGTTTTACTTGATGGCAAAAGAGAATATGAAGAATCAAGTATTTAGTATATAGAGAATTAGATGGCAAGCTAACGTAACAGTGTAATTTCGGAGCTCACGCTAACGTCCCTTTCAGGATGCAACAGGAAAGACTAACTAAAAAAACAGACCAGCTGACCAGTCTGTGTGTTTAAAATATAAGCAAAAGTATATTAAAAAGAAGAAGATGTGGCTTAAACATGAGGTGCTGCTCCTCTGCTATTGATTTAGACTGACAAGAGGAGTTTATTACACAGCAGGTTAGATATAGTCAGGCTTTTTTTTAATGTTAGCCGGCTTAATAAAAACTAAAATCAGATGTAATGGGTATGGCAACAGTGGTTTTTGATAACCAGGTTTTCTTCTTCAGGCTCTGCAGAATGTGAGCTAAGAGGAACGTAAACATTTAATGCAGCAACTGTTACTGCAAATGATGAAACAGTGGAATGCTGGTAGAAAGGGTATAACTTAATTTATTTTCCCACTTAGTAACTCTCAGTGCAGTCATTATTTCTGTAATGACAGCTGCATATTAGAGCTCTCAAACATTAAACGCCATATATTTAAACATCAAGGAGTGCATTTAGGTCTGACACTGTCCCATAATGGAGACGTGGAAATCACTTCAGTTTTTGGCCAAATCGAAGTGAAGTTAATGTTGCAGATTGATAAATACCGACTTTCTAATCTGTATTCTGTTAGCTGCAATACCAGCAGAGTAAAACTGACTGACACAGAAACATATTTATGCTTTTTCTGCATCATCAACTGAATCCATGTAAGTTCAGGGGCATACAGTTAGCTTCATTCAGTGGGATTACTAACATACAGCTCAACAGGTTTAACCTCAGTTGAAAATCTGTATTACTCATACAGAATGTTGTGCACAGTTGATGAAAAAGTGGTGCCTTCTATACTAATTTAAATCCCAAACTCTGAACAGAACCTCCTCCAGAGCAGGTTAGTTGTGCAGCATCAGTTACCACAGTAACCTTCATGACAGTAAAGACTCTTAAACTTTAAATTAGTGATTTCTGTGGTTTTAACAACTTTTTAAAAACAGATTTTAACTACCAGAGCTGAAACCACATACGTTTTTTCTCCCCTTTAAGGCTCACTGATACATTTTGGGGATTTTTTTGTGGCTACACAAGATTAATCAATTATTTGTTTGGTCTATAAAATGTCAGAAAATGGTGAAAAATGTCCTCCAGTGTTTCCCAAAGCCCAAAGTGACGTCCTCAAAGGTCCTCAAAGGTCCTTAAAGGTCTTGTTTTGATCACAACCCAAAGACATTCAGTTTACTGTCTTGAAGGAAGAAAGAAAACAGTAAATTGTCACATTTAAGCTGCAATCAGAGATTTAAGACTTTCTTTCTTTAAAAATAATCTAAATTGATTAATCAAAATAGTTGGTGGTTAATGTAATAGTTGACAGTTTGTTACAGAATCTGGTTAGAGTATTGTTTTGTTTGCTAAATTTTAAATGAGACGTAGAATAAAATAATTTGATGAAATTTTATGATTTTATACTTAGATTTAGTTTCATTTTCTGATGGAACAGTACATCACCCATAAGTAATCTGTGTTCTTACAATTTCTGACTGATACATTTTATAATTTTGGCAATGTTTTAATGAAATATCATGATTTTACGCTTAGTTTATGTTAAATCCCAAAAAAATTAAATGAGGCATGCAGTATGAAGGGATTTTTAAGAAATATCATAATGTTAAGCTTAGATTTGATTTCTCCGTTTTTTCCCCCTGACTAGTTCAATGACTAGAAAAAAATCCGACAATTCTTTCTGTTTTTGTAGTTTCTGGCTGATAAATTGTGTAATTTTGGTGTTTTTTGGGGGCTTCAGAGGTTTAATCGATTAGTTGTTTGGCCTATAAAATATTGGCCCTAGAAAATTGTTATCAGTGTGTCCCAAAACCCAAGATGACGTCCTCAAAGGTCTTGTTTCATCCACAACCCAAAGATATACAGTTTACTGTCACAGAGGAGGAAAGAATCCAGAAAATATTCAAATTTAAGAGGCGGGAATCTGAGGATTTCGACTTTTCTTTTGGGAAGTTTGTGGTTTTACAGTTTCACCTCTGATAAATTATGTAATTTTGGCAACTTGTTGATGAAATATTATGATTTTAAGCTTAGATTTAGTTTTTTCTTGATGGACTGTTGGAAATTTGAAGATCTGACAATTCTTTCTGTGTTTGCTGTTTTTTTGATGAAGTATCACAATTTTATTCGTAGTTTTGGGTAAGTATGGAACAACAGCTCAAACATGAATACTTAGGGACTGTTGAAAAGTTCTGTTTTTACAATTTCTGACTCTGTTAAATGGTGTAATTTTGGCGAAAGTGTGGATGATGAATTTCACAGTTAGACCTTTAACTCAGACATAAAGTTTGTTTGCTGCCTGAGTCTTTAACTAATCTTTTTCTGCTACACAAACATCCAAACTGGCTGCAAATCTGTGAATGAAGTGTATCTACCTCTAATTAAAGTGCCTGTTTCGTCCCCTGTGTGCCAGCTGTGCTATGCTAATACAGTATTCCTTTGACTTTTCTGTTGAAACAACATCGTGGGTGTTTTCACATGGCCTGATTTGCAATTCACACTCAAGTTATTTCCATTCCAGGAAGCAGGGAGGGTAAACTCAGCTGAAATTTCATTTAATTGCATCTATGATTTTTAATTTTTTGGTTTTGAAAGGGACTTTTCAAGTGGTCCTATTTGCCAGTTATATTGAAATGTGCACATTTATTTAAAAACCCATTCACTTATTCAGACATTTCTGCATGTTTTTTTTTGTTTTTTTTCTGGATTTGTTAGTGTCTGGCTGTAAAGGGTGAAGTTTATCCAAGTGCAAAAAGTTCATGATGCACCACTAAACTTCGCCATGTGTGTCTCTTCTCCTGTCAGAACGCTGCACCAGCAGTTCGAGAGCTACAAACAGGAAGTGCGTCGCATCGGTGCCGAGACGCGACGCCAGCAGACGCAGCAGAAGGATGATGCACCAACGTGTGGAATCTGCCGCAAGACCAAGTTCGCCGACGGCTGCGGCCACCTCTGCTCCTACTGCCAGACCAAATTCTGCGCTCGCTGTGGAGGGAGGGTCTCTCTGCGCTCCAACAATGTGAGAAACCCAACCTCGCCCACTTTTTCCTTCCTCCTCCTCACTTCCTTACCTCATTCCTGCTGCTGTAGGTGATGTTCTGCTTCTGTGTGTTTGTCTGCTTCTGTCGCTTCCTGGTCACACTTTGGTGAGGCCAAAGTGTGTCGGACGAATGGCTTGGCACCAGTCTGAGGCCGTCGTGTCGTGGAACAGTTAAAAGTTGAAGCACATAAGCTCAGATGAATGTGAAAACACATCAGTCACAGCGTCTGTGTCGTCCTGTGTCTCATGTTATTGCACTGCAGCCATTAGAATAAGCATGTTAGTCTGTTGTAGTGCTGCGATTCTTAAGCAACCCAACCAGGAAGGTGAGACATGGGCTGTGTCCGAAATCACTCACTACACAATACATAGTGTGTTTGCTATTTTGCAGGGCTGTCTGAATGTTAAGTTAAACTTCTTACACCCTATATAGTCACTCAAAGTATCCCACAATGCACCGTTAAAAGTAGTGTACAGCCGATGGTCACTGACTGGTGGCATTTCCACAGATTTCTGATGACTATTTTATTGTACAACATGTATTTTAAAATGTGTTAAGAAGGATTTTATATAGTTAGTGTGTATTTTATAGTGTTAAGATGTAGTTTGTAGTGTTTGTAGTGTATTTTATAATGTTAAGACGTTTTATTTCTAGTGTTAAGACATATTTTCAAATGTGTCAAAACTTATTTTCTAGTGGTCAGATGTATTTTCTACAAAATATATCTTTTCGAGACAAATCCATGAGTTACAGCGTGAAAATGTTAAATTAAAAAATAATAATTTGTAATAATATATTTAATGGAAGCAGAGCAGTGCATCACAACACAAACTATTTTTTATAAATTTTATAAATACACTTAGTATAATAAATAATAATAATCTAACCTTTATTGATCCCCTTGGGGAAATTCCTTCTCTGCATTTGACCCATCCTATTCAAAGTTAACCTTAACTATACATACTAGGGGCAGTAGTCTGCCACGGTGCAGTGCCTGAGGAGCAGTCAGGGGTTAAGGGCCTTGCTCAAGGGCCCACAGTGGTGGTGACTGGGACAAGCGGTCGCTCTCACTTCCCCACCTCAACCTCTTGCCAGTCCGGGGACTCGAACCGGCGACCCACTGGTTACAAGTTCGCTTCACAAACCACTAGGCCACCACTGCCCCCAATAAAATGCATTTATCACAAAAAATACCAGTTGGTTCATTACAATAGCTGGCATCAATCAACCCCTAGTTTTATCTTTAACAGTATTTTTAAAGCTTGTTAGAATACCCATTGTGTCCAGTTTTTATCTTAGCAGTAACTGAGGCTGTCAGATAAATGTGGAGCAGTAAAAAGTGCAATATTTCCCCATAAAATGTCGTGCAGTGGAAGTATAAAGTAGCATAAAATGGAAAAACTCAAGTACTCCAGACCACATTACAACCATTAATGTGCTCCAGGTTGGTTCGGTGCAGCTTCCAACCCAACATGTTTGTGCTATTTTAAGACCCGGCCGGTTCCATCCAAACGTTCTCTGGGCTCCCCTCCAACCCGAGAAGAGACGGGCCTCCTTCTGGTTATCTTACCTGACTGTGGGCCCTCCACCCTTTGGCCTGCTGGTCCCCAATCTGTTCAGCATCCGCCCATCCCAGCTGGGCCCGGACTCACACTGGCACCACACGCATGCCGGAGCTGGTATAGAAGATAGTATCCCTGCTGGTAAAGCCATTAATATTACTTCAGCAGCAGGCAGGCCGTTACGTGGAAATAAAGAGATGAGACCATCTATAAATAAAACAAATAAAGCAGAAGACTTACGTGGAGGGAAATGGTGCTCAAAATAACATCAGTCAGTATGGCCTTTTTGAATTATTAATGTTTTAATATGGAATTTAATGCTATGAGATGATACTGGGCTCCATTTCAAAGTGAAATTTTAAGGGGACTGAATTATTTAACTCCGTCAAAAGAAAGGAAGATGTAGTACGTTTACATTAATCATTGTAATCTGTTACATACATGGGAATGTCAGGCTGTTTCTGACATAATAGATCAGTTAATCAATTAACCCCCTGAGCTCCAAGACAGTTTCTCAATGTTCCTGTCACAATTTAATCACTGCAGGCTCGTTTTTCACTGCAATATAAAGTCCTAAAGAAGGAGAGAGAACTCAGTTGAATTTATTTGATTTAGATTTTTTTTTAAATGTAATCAACATGTACAACATTTTTCCAAGTGTCCACGGGTGTTACACTGGAAAAAATACACACTATAAATATTTTACGATTCACATTTTTAATTTGTTTCCATACTTGTCTCCTCTCTGCTCTGTGTAAACACAACCTGCAGTTCAGCTGAAAAGTCCCTGAATTTTTGTCACATGATTTTTGGTAACAGCCGAGTCAATAATGATTTCACGGTTGAATCAAAAAGCACAGAATTGTTATGTTTTTTTAGAATCTGGTCAGTGGAAACAATTTATTTTGGCAATTTTTTAAATGACTCATAAAGGAAAAAGTAATTTTAAATAAATATTATAATTTCAAGATTAACTAAGGTTAACTTTATTATTATTATAATAATTTATTTTGCAAAAACTGCAAAAACCTGGAATCAGACTACACAAATTTTTTCCACATGCCCACATGTGTTACCAATACTTTAAAAAATGCTAACCTTACATGCTATACATAATTTATTACTTTACATATTGTCTCCTCTCTGTTCTGTGTAAACACATCCTACAGTTCAGCCGAAAAGTCCCTGAATTTTTGTCACGTGTTGGTTGGTCACAGCTGAGTCACTAATAGCTTCATGGTTGCATCAAAGAGTGCATATTTTTTTGTTTTTTATGGAATAGGGTTAGTGTAAATGGTTAGTTTTTGTTGATTTTTAAAAAATTAGACATGATTTTGACAAAATATCACAATTTTAGGCTTAGATTTATTCACGTTTTCCAATGGAGCAACACGTCATAGATGAGTAGTTTAAATACCGTCAGAAAGTTGTTTTTACGGTTTCTGACTCTGATGAATTCAGTGATGAATGCAGTGTGAGAGTGAGTGGTTGGTGGTGGTCGGAGGGGCCGATGGCGCAGATTGGCAGCCTCGCTTCTGTCAGTGTACCCCAGGGCAGCTGTGGCTACATACGTAGCTTACCACCATCAAGTATGGAGTGAATGAATAATGCAATGTAAAGAGTCTTTGAGTGTCCAGAAAAGCGCTATATAAAACCAATGCATTATTATTATTATTATTATTATTATTATTATTATTTTATTTTTGTAATTGTTTAAAAGATAACATGCCTTTCAAATCCATTCGTGTTTTGGGGGGATTTATGCGTTTGTAACTTGATTATAAGACATCAAACACAAAATCTGTTCAACACATGGTTCATTTACACCACATTATTCCATTGTTATCCACTTGTTCCATGAGAATTTAATTAAATATTCAATATTATATCTCTAGATGAGAAAATAATTTTAAAAACCTACAGTTTGTTTGCTTTCAGAAGGATTTCTACTAAAGCAACTACTTTATTTATCACAATTGTTGCATTACTTGACCAAAACAGATCTTAATTTCTACAGTTTGAGCCAATAAATAAATAGATAAATCCGTCTGAGGGGTAAAAGAATACAATATGTGATGTGTGCTCCATTTCTCTCCTGTGTGAGCACATTTGTGAATGGTTGTGTGGGAGGGATGTATCGGAAGTGAAGCTCCTCTGGACTCGCCTCTGTCCTGGGTCGCTGTCCAGCCAAGCAGAATAACAGCGTTAGGAAAGTGTGAGCTTTGTTCCATTACATAAAAACATCCATCCATCCAGCCTGCAGTGTTCTTGTTTAGCCCACATCCATAGCACACTGTGTTTCCCTCCGGTGTGCAGTTTGTCTTTAAATATCACATTTGGAATATAAATATACTGTATGTACAACAGCTTGTTTCATCTAGTAGTAGTGGACTACATGTAGTTGACAGGAAAGCTTGAAGTAACTAAATGACCAAACACAAACAAAAACAAGAAAACACCAATTTACCTCTTATGGCACAGGCGGGTGACGGAGGAAAAACCTGAAGAAACAACAGAAACAACGATTAACATCCAATCATGTTCTGTGACATGTATAAAAATATATATATTCTGATTTCATATCAAGAGGGTAAGAAGAAAAGATCTGAGCGTTCATTGTTGGGGCACAGATGGCAGGAGCTTCAGTAACAAAGACTGCTGGCTTCAAGACGAATAAAGTGACATCTGTATTTAGATTTATCGAAAAGACATCAGTAAACAGGGTTGTAAACACATTTGGTGAGTGAGATGCTTGTGCATTATTGTGATATGTAAAAACATAGAAGTATTACAGTAGGGTTTACAGTTCATAAGCACTCATTACTAAGATGATATCACATTAAAGTGTCCAGTAGTGAAAAAATCATGAAGTGAAAAGGGCACGAGTCATCCTTCAAAAGTCTCAACAAGTGGGCCTGGTACAAGTGTAAGTGGATGTCAGTTATATGCTATAAACTTCACAATCACCAAGATTCAACCCAACTGAACTCCTATGAGAGATTTTGGAGCAAAATGTTTGATAGTGCTCTCCTCCGCCATCACTAAAACACCAACTGAGGAAATATCATTTGGAAGTATGGTGTTCAATTCTCCAGTAGAGTTTTGAGATTTGGAAAATCAATGCCAAGGAGCCTTAGAGCTGTTTTGTGGCCAAACACCTCTCTAAGACACTTTATGTTGTTTTTTCCTTTAATTCGTCACCGTTAATTGGATTAACCCATGCAGGTGCCTTTTGGATTTCTTCAGCCAGGTTTGAGATATCTGGTTGCCTAAGAAAGTCCCTAAATTCTAATATCACATTCAGTAACAGTACCACAGTACCACTAAAAATGCCAAATGTAATTTTAAAACTGCACCACAAAAATACCAAACTCTTAGCCTCTAGATTATAATACAGTCACAGATAAACTAGAATTTATCATTTGGATTTTATATTGTGATGTGCAACCTCAGGACCTAAAGATCATTTCTTTTACAAGCTCAAAAATCTCACTGACGTTGATACTTTTAAAAGAAAAACTTTTAAAACCAGGTTTTTAATGACAGTTTCCCGTTCTCAGATAGCAGATCATAGCAATATAGAGGCTCTGTAAGGCTATAAAACTCAAAAATATTCAGACAGCAAACCTTTACCTACTTTTAAGCAGCTTGTTGTAATAATTCATTACCTCTACTAGCAGGGCTGTGTAGTGCTGCCCTACGTCCTGCAGAAGGCGTCACAGCAACGTGACAATACAAACACTGATTGACATAAGTCATGAAGCTGACCACCTGCTTCACATTATAATGAGCATACTTTATTATTTAATATGCATGAGCAATAATAAATGTATTAATTTGGCACTTAACTTTGAGTTAATTTGTTTATTTAAAAAAAAAAAAGAAAACAGGG
>OMNN01025601.1:0-12975 GCA_900302755.1 Chromis chromis
GGTACACATTCAAAGGTGTAAACACCCCATATGTATGTATGAGCCTCATTTGCATACATTTACAAAGATACACAATCTGGGACCATGCATCAAAACAGAACATTTTTTTAAGAGTTTTTATTTTTTATTTTTTTAAGAAATAATGCACACATACAACCTAGATGTGGAAATGTGTGAGCGCTCTACACACACACACACACACACACACACACACACACACACACACACACACACACACACACACACACACACACACACACAGCAACAGATTTTTGCTGCAGTAGTATCCAGTTAATCACACATCCAAATAGGCACATCTGAAAGTGCAGCTGTCTGCTTTTCCCTGTAGGAATTGATTACACCAATCAAAAAGGTAATACTTCTGTCTGTACAGATGCAAATTCTTCAAGGGCTGTAGCTTATTTCCTAGCAAGGACTCTGAATCACTGCCTAACTTCTACTTATATAATCCTCTATTTTATTTGTTTTCTGTACTCTTATAATACTCTATTTTATTGTAACACACACACACCCCTGGACTGAACTTAACCATCTACACATTCAAATACTGCAGATAATTTGTCCATAAATTGTACATTAATATCTACCTATTGAACTACTACACATTCATACTGCACACTGCAAATAATTAAATTAAATTAAAAAATAAAATAAGTGTAGTGTGGGAGCTACCTTGACTTTCCCCAGGGGGATGAGTGAAGTATCTATCTAACTTGATCCCTCCTGCCTGCCTGTGTTACTGTCATGCTCTCACCGTTAGACTCCACAGACTTGCAGCAGCTCCTGTGAGGTCAGTGAGCTCGCGCAGCCTGCGTCCTCTGCCAGCACTGATTGAACCGCGGGCGTTGCCATGGCTACACGGAGACCCAATGAGAAGCTCGCGGTGGACCGTCGCTGAATGAACATAACACAGAGGCCATTTTGAAGCCGCGGCATCATTCACTAATAAAACCAAACGGAAACAAAATCCCGGTCCATTTCTGCCGCTGCCGCTGCCGCTGCCGCTCCAGCGTCGGAAGATCCCGTGGACCGCGGCGCGACTGGCGAGGAAGACATGCGGTAACGTAGCTGTGCCGCCGCCTTCTCCCCGGACTGTTTGTGTCGTAAGGAGGGGGTTAAAAAAGGGGGACAGGGGGCAGCTTCTCCGCATTGCTACCCGAGGCCCGGTGACCCCCCGAGAGAGGGAGTTGCCTCCACTTTAGCTGGCCGGCAACATCCGTCGAAAAACAGGTGTACAGTTTCATCACACGGAGCTAGCTGCCGAGCCGCCGTAGCTCCGCGGTGTCTCTGCGCCCGTTCGAGGGAGGACTTTTCACCTGGGAGAGGCCGGTTACCTGACGGCGAGCTCCGGAATCAGTCGTTTTAAGGTACGTAAACGCAGCACGGGCAGCGTTTAGCTAATACATACATATCTTCATCCGCGCCGCTGTTAGCAGCTGCTTCCCCGCTGTCCTGGTGTCGGAGCAGGTAAACAGGCTATCTGGGGTGTTTTTGAACGCGTTTTAAACAACATTAACCTTTAAGCTGTAATGAGAGAGACCCGAGCAAATAAATCAAACATTAAAGTGCGTTAAAAAAAGAGTGATCGTCTGCCAAAAACTGATTTTAAGCCACAAAAGCAATTATCCTCACGTCCTCTTCATAATTGTACCTCTTCTGTGTCCTACATGAACCAATTTACCAGTTGAAATAGCTTTAAAGGACCAGTTTAACTCATTTAATGCCGTTTTCCACTTGTCAAAAAGTGGCTGTAGCACCTGCATGTTGGTAATGCATCATGTTTTCATTGTCTATTAATCTGTTGATCGTGTTCTGGATCAATTCATCAGTCCTTTGGTTTGTAAAATCTCAGAAAATGGTGAAAAATGTCGATCAGAGTCCTCACATGTCTTGTTTGTCTTGTTTTGTCCATCACTATACTATAGAAACTATAGAATAAGCACATTTAAAAAGCCGAAATCAGAGAATTTGGACTTTTTTCCCCCTTAAAAATCACTCAAACCAGTTTATCAGTGATCAAAAAGCTGGTGACTAATTTAATAGTTGACGAACTGATAGATTATTCATTGCATCTCTAGTATAATCCTGATTATAAACATTTCTTTTGTCACAATTATTCAGTTACAACTTGCTGTGACCACAGATAGTCATTTGTATGTGCATGTTATGGCTGTTTGATCCACATGCAAGCAGCTATAGATGTATATAAACTGAGTGGTAATCATGTCTGTGAAGGTTCTCAGTCATCCAGGTCATGATTATCCTCGTAGTTTCAATCTCAGCCTCTTGGATGAGAGGTGAAATGTCTAGCAAGTCCAGATGCTACGATTGAAACTACGAGGACGAGTGGTAATCAGTTTTTGGCAGAGGATCAAAAACCTGATTGTGCTTCATGTTAAAGCTGTTTTGTGCAGTTTTATATAAGTGTACAGCTGCTTTTATCTGAATCAACCAGTCATAATGTTCAAATGCACATACTTTTATTCCTGTGCTCATAGGAAAAAGTGTGTCTTTTGTGGCGTTTTCACAGTTTATAGTGTAATCAGGCCTTACATTCAAGATGTATTATAGGCTATACTATTGTATTTTTTCCAATGTTTAAGCTATGGTGTCTAATGTCATTTTCAGACTGTAATTAACATGATTTCTGGATTCCTTCTCTATATAAAATGAAGAAATTATCTCTTTTGCAGTTACCCTATAAGCTATTATCTCTAAAAATGTCATTGTCATGTCATTTCAGTCACAATGTCGGGGCTCCACTCACAATTTGGCAAATGTAAACCTCAAATAGGTCCTTTTATGCTATTTGAGCAGGTAAAAACAACAGGATTGGTTGTAATCCCGGCCACAAAGCAGGTTAAAAAAGCAGATGATTGCTGATCACTTTATGGCAGATGAGCACTTTGTGGCGCAACACCGGGCTGGGAAGATGTTAACGTGTTGAAACCACAAGCTTTTAAGCTCTGGAAAGAATATCGCTTCACATTAGAAGTAAAGGGAAGTAACAAAACGGCCTGCTTCATTGTAGAAATATCCACGTTTAACCTACATCCTAAAAGATTAGGATAATCCCTATTGTTAGCTTGCACTTATACAGGGGTGCAGTATAGCATTTTGCAGCATGTGTAATGATAATAACTAGAAAGGCACTCGGAGACTGCAGACCTCCGCCAAGCAGCTGTTACCTTCTCAGCTCCGAGGCGTATATCTCAGTAAACAACACTACTGTGTTAGCTCGTTTAGTGCTGGTAACAAGCCGTCTGGGCCGCTATCAAAACA
Organism: Chromis chromis; assembly: GCA_900302755.1. NCBI lineage: Eukaryota > Metazoa > Chordata > Actinopteri > Pomacentridae > Chromis > Chromis chromis. The sequence goes on from OMNN01025601.1 coordinate 3,304, forward strand.
GGCAGCATGGGAGGCAGTAAACCTTGGAACTAGATTGTTTATTTGTCACAGACACGGTGACTCGGGACATCTACTACTACTACATTACCCATAAGCCACCGCGCTTAAAGGAGCAGGCTCAGGCCGGTAACACAGCTCATTTCCACCCATATTGTGATTTCCACGAGCGGCATTGTCTCATTTTTGGTAATCCAGAACATCATCAACATTTAATCATCTGTCCCTTGTCCCATTATCAACATTCCCTGAAAATTTCATTAAAATCTGTTCATAACTGTTCAAGTTATCTTGCTAACAGACAAACCAACAAACAAACGCAGGCAAAAACAAAGCAAGGAAATAAGCAAATGGCAACCGTGAGCTGTATTTATTGTATTTTAAACCACTTGTGCAATTAGAAAAACCAGGATTCTTTGAGTTGTCCCTCGTGAGCTACTGTATTTTATGATACCAAACACTATCCTCACAATATTTCAGCTACAACTCATGTGTTGCAGATTCCTTAGAGAGGCACTGTAAAGTCTTTATTGAGCTACTGTTTTTCCTCTGCTTCCTCTTCACTGCAATAAAAGGTTTAAATCATTCAGTGTCCTCTATAGGTGCCTCGAATGAGACTCCATAGGGCTCCGAGTCCTGGCATATTTTAATACTAATCTGTTGCTTTATTGCCTCCTCCAGCTGTAACAAATAGAAATGGACAACTCTTGCTTTGTCTCTGTTGCTCTGATAACTTCTGTGAACAGATGATGTAATGAGGAAAAGATTAAAAGACCAGCAGCGACGGACGGTATCTGTAAGGCTCATTTGAATGCTGGGTGAACAGGGAGAGTGGGGAGGCGTCCACGATGCACAAAGTGTAACACTATCACTCCGGGAACCTCATACCACCCAGTGAGGCCTACCTGTCCTGTGAGTAGGTGTGTGCTGGTGTAGGCTTTACTGGATGATATTTTTAGGTAGTATTTTGTGTATTTTCATGACTGCATACATGTGTCTGGAAGAGAGGAAGCGACACAGTGAGAGGCAATATATCGAGCAACAGTTGGCTGCTATCTGTCTCGCTGCACCAACAAACAGCCCCTCATACAGGCTTAAATATACACACTTAATGAGTGATCGTAGCATTTTTGGCTTGATTGATGGTCAATGAGGCGGAAAGTGTGGCTCTCTTACCGTGAACTCCGTTGCACCTGCCAGTTTAGAGTTACTGGTCATGTATGTTTGAATGACAGAGGTGGAGGGAGAGAGGAGGAAGGGGGGGTCAAGGCAGGTCATCAGGGAATAGGAGAATGTGATATATCTTCTTGTGAAAGTACAGACTGTAACGGCAGGACTCTCACTATCTTTTGCTCTGTTACACTCTCTCTCCTACGCGTACGCACATCCCTTTTAATTTAACCTTCCTCAGTTTATCTCTTTGTCTCGGCGCTCTCTCTTTTCTCATTGTCCCTCTGCTGTGTTTCCTCCGTTATCTCCCTTTCTCTCTCTCTCTGCCCTTCTTCAGAGGCTGATGTCATGGCTCAAGTGGTGTGTGAAAAGCTGCCTAATTCCTAGTCTCGCTGATAAAACGCACTGCCTGCAGCAAATGCCTGCTCCCTGACCTTTGCAAGTGACCTTTAGCACCTGCCATGCCGTTTGGTGATGGTAACTGTTTACTAAAAACTGCTGAGCTGTTTTTTTTACTGACGACTTTACTATATTTTTGACCATTCTGGGTTTTGATTACAGTAAGGGGAAGCAGATTAGATTTACTGAAAACACTTACATGTAGGCAGAGACTGTTTCCAACATGTCTGCTACATACAGAGCATTTAGTAGTTTGATAACTTAAAATTTAGAAACTCTTTGGCCAGTACATCTTTATTTTGACTAGCCATTCCCAAACAGGACTCTTTTCATATATGGGGCAGTGATGTCCTAGTGGTTTGTGAAGCAAACTTGTAAGCGGTGGGTCGCCGGTTCGAGTCCCCGGACTGGCAAGAGGTTGAGGCGGGAAAGTGAGAGTGACCGCTTGTCCTAGTCACCACCACTGCGGGCCCTTGAGCAAGGTCCTTAACCCCTGACTGCTCCCCGGGCGCTGCACTGCGGCAGCCCACTGCTCCTAGTATGTATAGTTAAGGTTAACTTTGAATAGGATGGGTCAATGTAGAGAAGGAGTTTCCCCAAGGGGATCAATAAAGGTTAGATTATTCTTTGCATACCAATACTATTTTAGCCCTGTGAATTTTATTATATCCATGTCAGTGCTTGTAAGAACAAATACAAGTTTATCACAGCACCAGAAAAAGAAGGAGAGGAGTTGCCCCAAGTACAAAGCCAGTTCAGAATTCACAAATGCACTCTGTTACTCTTCAGATGATGATGTTAGTCAAATGTTTGCCACGGGGTGCTTGCACATTATGGCAGATGGAAAAACGCATGCAGCATTTAACATCACAATTTCTGTTCACTGTAAAGAAAAAACACACACAGCAACAGATTTTAGCTGCAGTAGTATCCAGTCAGTCACACATCCAAATAGGCACATCTGAAAGTGCAGCTGTCTGCTTTCCCCTGTAGGAATTGATTACACCAATCAAAAAGGTAATACTTCTGTCTGTATTCATAACTTACATCTAAAAACACTGTCAACACATAACATATTGGAGTTCCTGTCTCATATTCCACTGTAATGCGCTCTCTTCCAGAGCGCCAAAATGCTGTCACGGTCTCTGTAAACTGTATTTGTGGATCTACTTTGGCTTTTTTTGATCTTTTACCAGGTTTAAGTGTTTTCCAGTAAGTGACACCACACGCACAGCTCTTCTGCTTTTTATATCCTGCCACTTACTTAACTGGGAATGGCAGGGCCTTGCAGAAGCTGATAATGAATTAGGTGTTGAAACCGTACGGGTGAGACCATGTCGACGCGGCTACTGTAGTCCAGAGCGGCTCATAGGTCAAAGTGTCGGTGCGTTTGAGTGCGAGTTTGTGTCAGTCGCTATAAAAATAGTTTGCTCGGGTACTTTAATGAGATCATTCCCGAGCTGCTGCTGTGTCATGTTGGTTTTAATTGTTTTTATGAATCATTCCTTTACATGCAAAATGTGGTAGGACATGCTTATTCATGCCCGATGTAAAATCACACCCATCAGACATGTTTGTTTAGACGTCAATCTTGCTTTTAATTTCTTTTTAACATGCCATGTCAGTTACAGGATAAAGTCTGTAGTTCATATTGTCTGTAACGGGACAGTAGAGCACTTTAGGACGGGACTTTATTGGTCCCCTGATACTACCCTGATTTTGGCCCCAAGGTTACATCATTAGCACCTGTCAGTTGTCAGCTTTTCACCATACCTCAGTGATCCTTGGCACGTGACCAGAAGTTTCTGGGGGCCAGCTGCTGTTTGATAATGTCTGCTGACACGCTGATCACTGCAGAGGGCTTTGGGTCTGAAGCTTAGGTGTTTGGGGGACATACTTACAGGAGTGTTACTTATCAGTGGAGCCGTTTGTGCCTATGTAGATGGGATTTTTACATTACCACTTCGTCATTGGCACGATGACAGCAGACACAGATAGTGTTGATCCGGGACAACTCAACTGAGTCCGTCCACATTTGATTTAAAGCTTGGCAACAGGTTGGCACTTGGCTGAGCTAGTGAATGAGTTCAGTGTGGTCTCTTTGTGGCTTTATACTGAAATAGTAGCGGCCTTACCTAGTTAAACTCATTGTTGTTGAGACTTACAGTGAGCTCATTTAGGGTGGCGATTGTTTTTAGTTTTTCGCATGCTATCTAAAAGTAACTACAATGATGTCACCTCGTGGCTCACTGAATGAAGTGGGACAAAAACATAAGTAGCTGAAACAATCATAGTTTGAATCACAGTTGTTTTGGCTATCTGCTCTCGCTGGTGAAAACAAGTCACCACTCAGGATTCTCTTGATGGAGCTGCCATAGGTTACTAAAATTTCCTCCTGTAGTGTCGTCTGTCGAACTCTCCCTGAACCCTGCCACTCGGTAGTTTGTTGGTTAGCTGATTTCCGTGCCTGTCTTGTGTGTTGTTGAATATGGGTTTAAAAGGAGGAGACGGATGATGTCCAAATAGCATTTTGCACAGTAGCTGCCTAGCTGGTTTTAGGTATCCAGGTTCTAAATATGAGATGCTAATAGCGGTAGTTACATCATCATTCTGGGAATAGCAGGGAGTCTGGGGTCTAGAGGTGCTTCTGGCTGACCTCTCTCCTGTGTATATTCAGCTTGTGTGTGTGTGTGTGTGGTCATTTCCAAATATACATTCCCATATGGATTACACAGAAGAAAGATTACTAATGAAACAGGTGAGTGGCCGCATAATTTGTATTTATATTTACACCCCGATGCGACACTGACAGCACATGGTTTATTGACATGGATAAAAAGAGCAAAGGCGTGCGTGTCATGTGCGCGCGGGTTCATTTACACATCTCAGAGTGAGCCTTCTTGGCAGGAAGTCAAACGGTCAGCAACAAAAAAAAACGCAAAACAAAATCTCATGTGAGAACAATTTGACACTCCTGTCAGTTTACGACGCCGGCCGCTGTGTGACGTTAAGACCTGGGAGGCTGTGTGGAAGCTCTCTGACAGCCGCCTCCGTCTGCTCAAGCTGACTGCTATCCTAACTTGTCAAAGGTGTACCTACCTGCTGTGGGGATATGTGGGGATATGTACAATAGAATTACAGTGTGTGTGTGACTGTGTTTTTGCCATTAGCGTGCTCAGATTTAGTCCGTCTTTGCGTGTGTATGCTGTGGTATGCACGCAAACATGTGTGGTAAAATAGAGATAGTCAGCCCTGTCACTTTGCCCCCACCCATCTACACTGGGGGTAACTTTCCAGTCTCATAGACGAGCATGCCTGAGTCTGAAAATAGCCGTATCTGATCACTGCTTCACCCAAACAGGGAACTCTCTTTCCCTGTCGCTCCCTCTCTTTGGCTCTCTAAACTTTCTCCTCGTTCTGTTGTCTCTGTGCTTCTCAGGCATTAAACGGGGCAAGACCTGGGACTTAAAGCTTGATCGGAAGGAGAGGCCTATCCTGAGCGGAGAGGAGACGAAAAATAATCAAGAGAGGAAGAAGAAGGAACTGGAACTTGGAATCGCAGCTCACCTATACCTGACTCTTCTTAGCAAGTCTCCAGTCTTTTGGTTTTATGACGGTAAGAGCTGCTTTTCTTTGCTTAACGGTTTACTTTTAGGGTTTAATTGCACTTAATTGATGCTAATGAATATTTTCATGTGAAATAACAGGAGAACGTAGTTATATTAATTTTTTTAAGATTATGGATTCAGTAGAGGTTTATTTAACCTTTCTGATTTATACTACAGTATCCAGATAATGTTTCAGTATATTTAAGTGATTTATTTCAAGTGTTTTTACAATGTCACTCTTGAATACACACAGATATTGTACCGCTGTCTACTCAATTGTCATGCGTCTATATTTACTTGTTGTGAGCACATCATACTTTAAAGAGAATGCAAATTAAAAGAGAGATCCGAATAGACTTTACAACCCCAACACCAAAAGGGAATTGTATTTATCTGTTCTGCCAAAACCCACAATTATAGGGCAAGTGTAGAATTTTTGTCTTTTGTGACAGTGGACAGGGGAAATGGTGTCAAATAAAAACACTGGTTTGCACCGCGGTCACCTCAGAAATAGCATCAGCGAATAACTTAGATTACAGTTTTGAGGGTTGAAAAGTTTTATATATGCCCCGACCGGATTTGTTTATATAGTTGTGACATTTTTTTACTGAAAAGGGAACCATGAAATTAAATCCACACAAAAGAAAAATCAGGCTTCTGTCTTGATTGACCAAGCATAAAGAAAAATTCAACCTCCTGAAACTTCCCTTCTTTCCGTTAACCTCTCAGGCCTTCTCATAATTTTGCCCCAGAATCTCACTTTTCCTCTTCTTTCCCTTTTACGTACTCCCGTCTCTCGTTACACCCTTTTTCATGGTCTCTTATTTCCCATTCAACAAAAGCCATGCACCAATCCCTCCATTAGGCCAGTCTCAGAGGTGTTGTGGAATGTCACCTTGACCCCTTGGGTACACAGTAAGGGGTGGTTCCCAGCCTCGGTTCGAAGCACGGGCCGCTTGGTTCGCTTTCTCCTGGAGTTCACATGCAGAGAGACGCCGTGTCTGGTAGCTGCCGACGTCACAGGGCACCACATACTTTAACGGTATAGGTATCATTATTCGTACATACGACTGGTTCAGTATCATCCCACTAAAACTTAATTTGTTTTCATAACCCAACAGCACTCTTGTAAAACTGTTCTGTGTTACCTGTACTGGCAGACCTAGATAGTTTATCACACTCATGTTTTAAATGATATGTCTAGAATTAAATCACAGAGCCAACCAGGCCTCTGCAGATTTACTATTGTTTCACTATTCAAGCAGCTAAGAAAAACTTCAATTCCCATGTTGCTGTACTAACTCTGTTTTGACCCTCCTCTTCCTCATTCCTTCCTGATAGTGGGTATTGGTTAAAAGCTGATATACAAAAGGACAAAGACATTCACAAGTTAACAACAGCAAACACAAGACTCTTGAATTTCAGTCTCATGTGAGCATGTGGAATACTGGCAGTAAACAGGTGTCTTGGTTACACTGTCGGACATGAAAAACACTGAGGAGATGCCTTTATATTCATACAAATATTTAAAAATATGTAGATTCATACTTACTAGTCTTCAGTTGTAGAGTTGCTATTTTCCATTTACATCAACAACGCTCTCTAAGGGGAGCAATGCCCCTCATTAAAATAGAGGCAATTATGCATGGAACTGTTTTGAAATGATCTATCTACCCCGAAGCCGTGACATAAAGAAAAACTATTCATTGTGAGTCTCATAGAAAGTGATTGTCTTGTTACTTGTTGTTGTCAAACTACTAAGAAACAGAAAACCTTCCTCTTGTGAAGTTTATATTTCTCTACAATGAAGCGTTAAATTTAACGAGTGGAAAACGTTGAAATGGTAATATGTCTGTGTGCCTTATACCTAGAGTACATGACGATTCCCCTGATAGATCTTTCCGGTGTTCTGGAGCACCTTAGAGGTTAAAGGGCCCTGTCTAATGGCAGTAAATATAGCACCCCTGCTAATCGAGTTCCTCTTATCTTCATGCTCGACACTTAACACTGGTACCTGGGGAATCCGGACTATGTTTGGGGAATGTAATCTTAGCCTCAGCTGATAACCACTCTGCTTTAGTGTACTCCATGCCTAAAATGAAAACTACTTTCAAACTGGTTTGTTTATTTTCTACAATACACTTGGAAAAAATTTCATAAATAAACACGATATCAACTTGTTCTGAAACAAATGATAAATTAGTTGTTTCTAGGCTAGGATGCTAGAATCTATATCATATCTTAAACACGCAGTCATAAGAGGTGGAGGTGCAATTATTCAAGAGGCATCTTTGTCCCTACAAACATTATTATTTGTAATCAGAATAATTTAGCACTTTGGAAGTGCAGAGCGAAACCAGAGTAATTTCTTTGCTGCTGCTTTCATTTCTAGTTATCATGTACTTGTATAAGATTGGATTCACTTATTAGAGAGAAAAATACCTTTCATACCTTTGAGAAAATGCTCTCTTAAAAAGTATTTAACTCAAGTGTCAGTGTATTTGGTGTTACGTACACCCTCTGCATCTGTAATGAATATGACTCGACTACGCTTTGATGTGAGATACGCTCTTGTATCTGGATTAGGTGGCATTTACCTGCCTTGCATTCCTGCTAGTGTGGAGTTAAGTGCTGCTCACGGTGCTCTTTATTATTCCTGAAGCCTTCATTTGTCGCCTTTATAGAGTCAGTGATTGCTATTTTGTGAGAGCTAAATGTCGTGAGGGTTCGTCTTCATCTGGCAGCATTACAGTTTAAGCATCATATTTTTTTAAGTGGTTGAGAGATTCCTACTTGACCAACAATTGTTTCCCCCCCCACACAACCACAATGGGAGCCTGGCTGTAACACTCCATCAAAATGTCTTGTCAAGCTTTATCTTTGAAATTGCTTTGGCATTCAGCGTCAACAGTTTCCTTCCATTTGCTCGGGCTCTTATCTCCTTGTAGATATGCCTATATTAGCTTGTAGTGTTTGCCTTGGTTTGAAGCCCGGTGTTCGATGGTATTGTAAGCTTTAGCTCTATATGTAGTACACTAATCTTCGAGAAAGTACACATGGAAAGGCTCTAAAGGTATTGTTTACTGGTGATGCTGGGTGTCCCCGGATGGCTTTCGACAGGCAGCTTACATAATACAACATGCTAATATCAGTTACTCCCCATTTACAATTGTGCATCTTTTCTTTTTGTATTACCTCCTCCCTTCATTTCTGCTTCTTCGTCTTTCATCCCCCCTCACTGAACGTCACTGCAGTATACTCTGAATGCGTCTTGAGTTCCTTTTACAGGGATGATAAGATAACAAACCCACAAATTGTCACATCCAATTCATTCTTCTTCTCCCCGTAGCCCAGACGCACAGTAGCGGGGCTTGTGTTACATAATTGCATTAGCGCTCTCAGGCCAATGGCTCTGCTCGTTAGTGGCGCTGTGTGATGCAATCTGCGGAACACACGGTGCTCTGTTGTTTGCAGTATGGGCAGTGAGTGGGCACGCAGGGTCAGTGTGTTGACCTCCCCTATCCATTCATACAGCCAGAGGGGGGTCTGCTAATGAGTGGCAAGGTTGAACAAACAAGGCTGATAACAGAGACTTTGTTGGAAGTGGCTGTTGTTCAACTAGTGGCAGTAATGTGGTGGTAGAACAGTTACATGGCACTGATAAAGCATTCCTTGTAAGTTGACCTGCATCTAAGTTGTTTTGTACTTGTGTGAAAAAGATGACTCATTTGATCTGAGCTGTTGATTCTTTACTATATGGGAAAAAACATGTTTCTCTGTTTTTATTCTGGCATTTATATCAATTATTTTGATTTAAAGTAGGGTCTGTGTGAATAATTTACATGTTTATGACTGGCTTGAGTGAAAACTGTTTAGTGGTTACAGTCATCCACTTTTCTAAATTCAAAATGCAAGCCACGAGTTTCTAAAGCTATGTAACTGTGGCACAGTGCTGAAACGATAGCAGCTCATGAATAAAAAGGCTAACTTATACTTAACTAGAAAAGCAATTTCTGAAGAAATTGCGCTGTGAATGCAGAAAGTTGAAGTAGCTGGGGCTGAACTGCTAATGCAGACTGCTGAAGATGTTGAAAGGTTGAAGTCTGAAAATGGTTAAATACTTTGTGGAAAAGCTTGCGCTGAATGAGCCTATTCTGAATTCTGGGATGAGAAGAAATAAGTGAATGAATAGAAAGAAATGAATGGAAGAATATAATGAATTAATTAAAGGGAATGAATAAATTCAATTAATTTAATGAATGAAAGTGGGAGTCTGACCTTGAAACGCCCGTCTTTGTTGTTTGTTTACATTTCATTTTTATTTTAATAATTTCTATATCTTTATTTTACTCCCTTCCTCTTACCTCTGGTCTTCATTGTCTTCATTGCTATTGGTTGGTGAACATAAAATAACTGGTCAGGCTGTTTTGAGCTTAAACTGACTAAGCATCTGGAACCCCATGTTGCCATGGTGATCATAGTTTACCAACTGACACCA
>OMNN01025605.1:0-10413 GCA_900302755.1 Chromis chromis
CCCTACACGACGCTCTTCCGATCTGTGACCTTGACCTTTGACCTTTTGACCCCAAAATTAATGGGTGACCAGGGTAGGTCAAGATGAACATCTGTGCTGAGTTTGATCATTCTATCTCAATTTGTTATCAAGTTATGGTGCGGACATACACACCCACACACCCACATACATACAGACAGACGGACAGACGGCAGTAAGTTCAAGGTCAAAGGTCACGTTGAAGGCCAAGAGGTGCAATGTTCACCAAAGTTCATCATTGCAAGCTTATATAGTAGATTATAATGGGATTTTGCACTAAGTAGCCCTGCTACCTTGACCTTTGACCTTTTGACCCCAAAATTAATGGGTGACCAGGTTAGGTCAAGATAGAGTTTGATTAACCTATCTCAATTTGTTCTCGAGTTATGGTGCGGACATAGCCACCCACATACATACCCAGATACATACATACATACATACAGACAGACAGCAGTGACCGTAAATATGAAAGTATAGAATGGTTTTACATTTACATTCATGGTTGCTGGGGGTTACCAGTAGTAAAAGCAATGAATTTTCCCTAATTCTTATTCAAGTTGAATATTGAGAGTGATCTGATACTCTGGCTGTTACATTACCTGCATCAAGGCTTTGGAAATCCTCTCTAGATGAGCAGCAGAGCTGAGCACCACAGAGACGAGAGGCCCCAGGACCTTTAAGTAGCCCAGAAACACATTGAGGACAAACAGCTTCTTCTGGTCATCAGAGGTCCTCATCAGTCTGGGAAGGGAGGTGGCCAAAGAGTGGAGATTCTCAGACAAGACATCGGTGAAGGTCTGACGGCCACTGCTGCATTTACTGTTACCATCACTGCTGCTACTGCAGCTCTGATTCCTCTGAGATACCTCTCTGAGAGCAGCCTCACACCTAGAGGAGAGGACAGGAGTTGAAGTCAGCATCTTGTATCAATAAGCAAAGACTTTGTTCCTTTTACTTACGAAATTATCAATCAAATCCAACCTCTCTCTGACTCTGGGCTCCTCATCATTGATCGCTCCCACCAGTGCTTCCAGTAGCAGTCCCACACACTCTCCCAGTGTCTGACTACACCTGGCCAGCAGGTAGTCAGCGAGCTCCACCATCTCCAGTCTGACCCTCCAGTGCCGGTGGGCCGAGGTGCAGGAGATGATCTTCTTCAGCAGCACAGACAGTTTCCCTGCCGTGCTCTTCACCCAGTCTGGTGTCCGATGGACCATCAGCTGTCCGATCCTCCCCAGGTCTGGTGACGGAGTCTTCCAAGTGTCACTGGCCTGCAGCTGAGCGTCTTCCATGACAATCCCTACAGTCCTGGACCAAACCTGAATGAGTGAGAGTGAAAAAAAGATGGCCATGCAAATCACTCATGTGTATTAGTACAACTTGTTTTTTTGTTGTTTTTTTTATCTTACTTTGATCCAAAAATGATTAGACTTGTTTTCTTTGTTGTTTTAGATGGTTGAGGTTACACACAGAAACTTTTAACTGTCATGATGATGAATAACTACTGATGCTTTTTCCAAACACACATAAGGAATAAAATCTGTAACATGCATAAATACAATGCATTTATATACCACCATTGTATGTCACTAACTTTGTGTCTTCTCTCTCCAGTAGTCTGTGTTTTGTCCTCTCTGCCGGTAGCTCAGCAGCCACTTGTTACTGGTTTATAGATCTGTTATACGCTGTTTTATCCGTTTTCTCTCCACTATCTTTCCTGTCTCCCCTTTCACCCTCACCCCAACCGGTCGAGGCAGATAGTCGCCCTCCATGATTCTGCTGGATGTTTCTTCCTGGTACAGGGGAGTGTTTTCCTGCCACTATCAAAGAGCTGCTCAAAGGGAATCTTTGGATTTGTTGGATTTCTTGCTATATTGTCATATTGTAAGATCATCATTTCGCTGTGTGAAATACCCTGAGATGACGTATGTTGTCTACTGGAACTATATCAGCAAAACTGAATTTGAACTGAGTGTAATACTACTTATAGTACTAAATACTTGGGTGAGATCCAGTCAAAATACACACACAGTAACGCAAGAATGAATGCAGATTAAGAGCTGATTCAGAGAGAGATCTGACTATACAGCGGCTAACCTGTAACAAGGTAGGTAATAGTTAGAATATGTAACAGTGTTTATGCTCTGCTCCATCATTACACCAGGAAACACAAGTAAACACAGAGACACGTTACCTTGATGGCCCTAACAGTGACTGCATGGCCTTGTCTCAGATCTCCTGTGATGATCCGGGCTGAAGCCGTAGTGATCCCAGGTAAGAATGAAGCCATGGTGCTGCCTACAGAACGTTGCTCTTCTGAGGATGGGACTATGTGCTCCTGAGTACAGTCACACTGCAGAGTCAAAGCCTGGAGGCACTTCAAGGCCATTGCCTGTATATTGCGAGATTGTTCCTTCTCTCCTAAAGCTAGCAGCAGCGATATGGCAGCACCCAAACCAGGCAGCATAATTGGTTCAAAGAGTTTGAAGACTATATCACCGTAGGCAGCATGAATCAGGGCTTCCAGGCACCTCAGCACAGCCGATTTCAGCTCCTCTGACGTATCTGCAGGCTTCCCAGGATCAGTTGGAGAGCAGAGGCAGAGGCAGAGCTCTGAGAGGAGGTCATGGAGGGTCTCCCAGCTCCGGACACAAGTGTTCTCCAAAACGTGGCTCATGGCTTCGGCCACAGCCTGCACCAACTTGTCCTTCCTTGGTCCGGGGACTTTAAGGACAAAGCGGAGAGGGAAGAGGACATACTCTTGGAGCTGCTGCAATGTTGCATCATCGACTTCTTTCAGCTGGCCGCTCAGAGTCTCCACATTAGTCACAGTGGGCTCTCGGGTGAGCAGGACACAGGCTGGGCGAAGGTAAGCAAAAGCGATCTTTGGATCACTAATCTGAGACATGGCTGAAGGCATCACAGCAGAGGCCACTTCAGTGAAGGAGCCTGGACAGAGACATGGAGGATGTTAGACACTACTGTTGTAATAATGTGCTTAGAGATCATTTACATGTGAAGCTGTTACAGTTACATTCATGTGAAACTAGTAACTTTTTGGAATAACATTTGAAACCCTTCAGTTTTTTTATTTGGTTTGTTGGAAATGTTGTAAACCTACAAACCCAACCCAGTACACTGAGTGAAAAACATTATCTGTACAAATGTGTTACAACCTTTTCACCATGACAGAGAAAATATTCTGGGCAGGCGACCAACCCATCATCAACAGATACACTAAAATGTAACAGTACAGTATACAGCTTACCCGTGTGCAAGACCACCCTAATGTCAAATGATTCCAAACTAAATCTATTATCTGTATCATCTACAGAAGTGCACTAATAGTATAGCTTTAAACTAAACTAATAATGAAGATTTGTGAACGAAATTATCTTATTACTGGGATTCAAACCTTTGATTTTTTCAGTGTTCTGTATGTTCTTCTTTATTTTTAATGACAGACTCAGATGTAAATGATGTTGCAGAAGGCTGTACTCACTTCGTCTCTATATTGTTTGTCCACAACAAACAGGTAAGTGAATGGAGATGCAAACTGTTAGTGGTTAAGGAAAGCCATCATTTCTACAGGCTGATGATGATGATGAAGGTAGAAAGTAAAATGAATTACAAGGTAATGTGATGGTGCTGGAGGTGGCAGTGGTATTACCTGAAATCTGCCCTGGATTTAACTTCCTTTATCAGTCAGTACTAATGTAGCTATACGCAGGTCTGACGGCTCGTTATTAGAATGTGAATGGCCACAGAGAAGAGGAAACTTTATCTACGTGAAGACAACACACACACACCGAGGGCAGCGAGAGGAAACATCTGGCAGTTCATTAGCTGAACACTCATCCTACCTTCACCCCAGCTGCTTTACTAGACCCGTTGTTCCGAACTGTCCGTCCACTGAAGGGTTTAACATGGAAAAAAAAATACTACAGTGATGAAGTTACATGCTAAACGCGACGTCATTAAACCGCGCCAACGACGCTCATGTTTGTCGTAATCGGAAAATTTCCGACTGTCTTCAGAATAAAAGAGCAGGACGTTTAAGGGTGACAAAGAAACCTAAAAGGATTTAGAATAAACAATGACTTTACTGGGACCGTAATGCATTATCGAAATAAATTTGATATTTTAGTGGTTAATACTGTCTTTTGGCAAAAACTCTTTTATTAAAATTGTTTAACAATTTAAAATAGACTATCGTTGTCAAAGAAAAATGTGAACTTTGATAGTGTCGTGTAAAAATAGCGCTTTCGCATCATTTTATGAGTTACTTCAGGACTAGCAAGCTGCATGTTTAATTTTGTACTGACGGTAGTTTGCTGTTAAAAATATAACTCAACGTCCCGTAGATGTTTACCTTTATTTTGAAAGAAGAGAATTCACATCGGACGTTCACCTTTTCAGTTCGGTTAGCTTGTGTGCTAATGTGTGCTGTGCTGCTCCACTACCTGGATTTACTCATTTGATAACTCATACTATTATTATAGTATTTTTTATGGCTGTCACTTTTTCCGTCGGTGCAGGCTCCGGCAGCTAGCCCAGTTACGAAGGTAATGCCGGTGTTAATGTACTCATTTGTAAAAGGTAGCTTCAAGACGGCTAACAGCTAAAGCAGTCTCCAATGATGTTATGAACAGTAGCAGAGTTATGGCTACAGGAGCTTTATGAATCTTCTAAAATAACTTTCCCATAACATACAGTCCCTGCTCCAAGCAGTTCTTATGGCTGAACCCAAACATTTTCTCGTTTCGATTTCTTAAATCTTGCTGTGTGACAACACAGCTGTGCTTCTTCACTGTACGTCTGTACTCTGTGGAGTTTCTGGCTCTTTAGGCTCTAACCAGGTCTAGTCAAGTACAACACTCCTTTACTGAAAACACTCTACTGGCTGTCAGTGTAGCGACAAAATGACTTCAACCTCCTTCAGCAGTTCTTATCCTTATGTCTCTGTGTTATTCGACTTGCTCTGTGCAAGACTGCAGTATAACATTCCAGTTGTTTTCAAAGGGTGAAATAGATTTAAAGGACAAATTCAACTCATTAGGCAGTTTTCCATTTGTGATTGTAGCCTCTACATTGTGACTGAAATGTTATTAATGCATTAAAATGACTTGATTTTATTCATGAGGGTCATATTTTAAAGTTTATGACTCAGGATCACTGCAAAGATAGTTTCTTTATTGTATACATAATAATCATGTGTAACTCATTTATAATTTGTGTAAACGAGTATTCGACAGTCTAAACATTGGAAACAGTACCATAGTATTACCTATAATTACTGTAAATTTCATACTTGCTTACACTATGAATTGCAAAGAATTTTTCTGTCACAAATATTTGCTTGCAACAAATGTTAAAGTTTCACAGAGACGTGGCTTTGCTCTCGCCACAGACATGACTGTTATAAAAGCAGCTGTAGATGTACAGTCAAGCCTGAAATTATTCATACCCCTGGTAAATTTGCCACGCCACTTTTTGTTCAAATGTAAATAAAAGCTGAGAAATATTTTTTCCACAATGATGCCTCTTGTACATCGTCTTATTATCTTCTGGGAGACACCCGTGTCATTTCCAATCAAGAAAAAACTTGCTGGTTGAATAAAAGTAACATTAAGTCAAAATGTACCATATAATATACCAATAATTTCGGGCTTGACTGTATATAAACTGCACAACACAGCTTTAACAAGAAGCACACAGTTCCATCCACAGCAATCAGCGTTTGGCACCACATTGGTACAGTGTAGTATTGATTTCAAAGTATTACTGCTTGTTTACGACGCCCTAAATGGCACGGCTCCTAAATATACTTCCAACCTGCTCGCTGGCTGTATCCCAACCCGACCCCTCAAATCAGCAAGCATGTGTCTGTACCTGGAATTAAAACCACCACATTTCTTCTCTCTCAGGGTTTTGATTGGTGATATGCGTGTGTGTGGGTGTGTGCGTGCACAGTCCTGTGTGAGTGTGTGTACATCTTTGTGTGCGTTAATGTTGTAATCCATGTGAGGATGCTGTAGCTGGAATAAGACAGGTTATAGAAAGCTGAAATGTGTGTGTGTGTGTGTGTGTGTGTGTGCGTGTGCGTGTGTGCATGTGTTGCATGGGTGGCTGAGAGGTTATTTAATTTATGTGGAGTATAGATAAGTGTTTTCTGTCCCATCTGTTTGATGTTTTCTGTGTTTTACTGTAGAGAACATAAAGTTTACCTGTGTATGAAATGTGCTATGCAAATAAAACTGTTTTGACTTGAACTCTGGCTGCTCGTAAGATGAGAAAGAAGACAGACAGCTCTTACAGTCCTTCTACTACTCCTGTTTAGTTCTCTTGACTTGATTTCACCTTAAATGCCCCATCTTTGTTTGTCTCTCATTTCTGTTTTAGTGTGTTGATGCGGTCCTTTCCTGTCCTGCCTTGTGAAAGGTGTCAGTATGGATGAAGAAAGCCTCGAGGCAGCCATCACTGCCTATGGTGCCCAGCTGCAGCAGGTGGAGATGGCCCTGTCGGCTGTCCAGGACCCCACCCAGCAGTCAGACCTGCTCAAACTGAAGGAAGACCTTTGCCAGCTGATCGAGCTCACTGAGGCCAGTCTGGTGTCCGTCAAAAAGAGTCGTCTGCTGGCCAGCCTTGAGGACAGTAACGGACTGGAGGTGGCAGAAGCAGCTGATACGGACGGTGCAAACGGTGGTCTGGACGCCGAGTTTGCTGCTTTTTACTCTGAAGTGGGGGAGTCTTCAGGCAGCAGCTCGGATACCAGAGAGAGGGATAATGATGGGGAAGGTGGGGTGGTGGATTGTGAAGAGGAAGAAGAAGAAAATGAGGAGGAAGAAGAAGAAGATGCACTTAGTGGTACCAAAGTAAGAGCGCCCTACAGGACAACATGGGGGACTCTGGAGTATCACAATGCCATGGTGGTGGGGGCAGAACCGCCCGATGGAGAAGAGGCACAAGTAAGAGTGCTCTACATCTACCCCACCCAGAAGTCCATGAAGCCCTGTCCATTCTACCTCGAGGACAAGTGTCGCTTCCCAGATAACTGCAGGTAAAATATAATAATAATAATAATAACTTTATTTGTATAGCACTTTTCCATATAAATAACAAAGTGCTTTACAGCATAAAATATCAGCACACAGTCAATATCAACACAAAATACATACAAATTAAACATTCCATCAACTTAAACATTCCATCATAAAAGCCTTCCTATAAAAGTGCGTCTTGAGGAGCGAGGTAAAACGACGAACAGACTCTGAAAGCCTAATTTCCTCTGGCAGATTGTTCCAGAGTCTAGGGGCCCTGATTGCAAAGGCGCTGTCGCCTTTTGTTTTCAACCTAGACCTTGGAACAGCTAGCAGGGCCTTACCAGCGGATCTCAGACTGCGAGCAGGTTTATGAGAGGATAAAAGGTCTGAAATATAGGCTGGGGCTAGCCCAAGTCTGGCCTTACAAACAAATTAAAGAATTTTAAAATCAATCCTAAAATGAACAGGCAGCCAGTGCAGGGATGTTAAAACAGGGGTGATGTGGTCACATTTTTTAGACCTAGTTAAAAGCCAAGCTGCAGCATTTTGTACTAACTGTAGATGGTGATGCTTTGTATTTATAAGTATCATGTATCATCGCTGATGCTCTTTCACATAAACATTGTGATCCAAGTGGGTACATTAGCAGATCTTGTACAAGTATAAAAAAGCAGCTACATAACACACTGAAGGAAAGGGAATAACATGGATAATATGGACTCTTAGAATGAAATGGACCATACCTGGAATGGGTTGACGTCCAGAGCTCTCACTGGTCCTGTGTGCTTGTCACTCTCAGCAATGATCACGTCGCTCTCTCCAGCCATGATCTTTGCAGGGTCGTACAGGATGACGTTGCCGTTCTCACCTCCCGCGATGAGGACGCCCGACGGGTGACCCTGGGTGTCCATACCGTACGGACCCCACACTAGTTTGTGGTATCTGTGTGGAGAGAGGAGAACATGTGTGAGATGAACGGCAGTATGAAAGAAGAGTCAGAAACGTTAGTGTAGCGGGGGAGTTCTTTTTCTACCTGTGAGTGGAGGTGAAGCTGCCGCATGATTTCATGTCCAGAGACGGCTCGGCCAAATCCAGCTCGAAAAATTCCAGGGAGGCATTAGTGCTGAAGGAGGCATCTAGCTGCTGGGCTGATGTTCCTGCACAAGCAGAGGACAGGAACCTTTGGTGTAGAGCTACAATCATTCTCAATCAAATAGTCAATCAGTAGAAACGTGCAAGAACAATTAAATTATGTAATCTTTCATGCAAATATACAAATAAATTTGACAGTTACAGGATCACATGGTTTTACAGGGCATATACTGATAACGATTAGTAGTAATCTAGGGGACGGACATCCAACTGATAAACATTTATATTAAACATTAGGATCTTGGTGTCACAAAGCCTTGAACGTCTAACACAAAGCTTGCCTGTTGATCTATATTACTGTTACAATCAGATAACGCTGTAGGTGGGGCATTGCTCAACTGCACAGAGGGGTGACTACAGATAGAGGACATCCTATTCTTATTCATATATATTGCAGTTCATAACATATCATTCATACATTTTGCACAGTCACTACTGATTATATCTTAGGAGGTGTCCACCCACATTACAGTTTATTCTGATTTTAGGAAACAGGCGTAAAGGTTTTACTAAATATACTAAACTAATACACTAAACTATTGTTCTCCTCTGTCATTTTTCAGTGGACAGAAATGGCAAACAAGTGAGGTGCATGCTCTCTGCTTCAGATTAGTTTACGTAGCTGCATAAAAGGCTTCAACGCTTGACAAAAATGATATAATGTCTTGTCAAAACCACAACTAGCAGCTGCAGCCGGCGGTGCTCGCTGCATGCTCATACCTGTTGCCAGATAGATGGGGTGGTGCTGTGCAGGACTCCAGCTCTGGATGGCTGTGCGGTTGATCTCTTTAAGTTTCATCCTGAACAAATAAAGGCATATTTTTAAGAATCATACAGTAATCACAACATAGTATATACAATAAATGATAGTTTTATTTTGCTTTCCATGGCTCCTGAAGGAATCACCAGAGATGACATTTGGTGTATTTCAGGTCTCACAGGAATGACAGAGAGCTTCTATTCCCCATTAAGTTTATGCTTTAATGAACAGCTGGAGTAGCTGGAATGACTCATGTTGTCCATACTGTCTGTGCAAAGATCCCTTGCCAATGTGAATGCAGTCTACATACAGTAATTATGTAGTAGGGAATTCTCTCTTTGGGTTAGCTTGCTAAGCCACGGTGGCAGAGCAGTAGCACAAAGAGGGATACCCATATAATGATTTAAAAAGCAGAATTGAATTTATTCAATGGATACTTTAATGCCAGTATGAACAGCAGGAACAAATACAGTCACTAACAACTTTTTAATACACACATGGGTATGTGTACCCAGTTGTCAGTGTATTGTCGTAGATTCACTTATCTCAAACTAATGCAGTCTAACATAAACCCTAGCTTCATGAATTTCATGTTCAGTTTTTGTATGTGACGTGCTGCATGATCATCTTGAAGGTAGCAGTTTGTGGTGCCGTTCAATTGAATAGTGTCGTCTATCATGTGGTAACCAAATCACATAGCTTGTAAGTCACTTAAAACAGCTTGGACACAATATTCTCTGTCGTAGTTGCCATGCATGTATATACATACAAACATTCATGGCTACCAGCACCGTAACCCTGCTTATCTATAAACTGGTGCTGATTTTAACCTCACAGTTAGACAGGGGCTAAACCTTGCCAGTTGTGACAGATTTACTGCTGCTGGATGTTTATTTATATACAAATAAGCATGTTCAGTGATTGGCTGACTGCAACAAAGCTATACATAAAGTTAAGCAGCTCTTTCACACAGAAACACTGACGAAGTAAGAGAAACATACAATAAAAATTACTTATTGCTTGGCTATTCTGAGACACACTAGTCAGGTATAATACAGTCCTAGCTGTATGAGGCAGGTTTGTATACAAGTAATTACGGTTTTAGTCCCACTTACTCTCTATTCACACTACTGGTCTGATAAATAGGACAGGACAACATGCAAAAAAATATATATATCATTGCATTTTTTTGACAGACATTGCAATATGAGTCACAATTCTACAGAACATAATATAGAAAAGGATGCTTGGGGTAATTTACAAACAGTGTCATGACATAGTTTGTCCAGCTGAGCAGCTTCGACTTCATAGTTTACCATACTACCAGCGCTGTCTGCAGCACATGTAGCAAAGTACATACCACAGCTGTGTAGACAGTGGTGCGGAGTCAAGGAGTTACTTCACAGTAAGCTGCTCAGTTGTTTTTCAAAATAGCACATC
>OMNN01025605.1:18426-28618 GCA_900302755.1 Chromis chromis
GGTGCACAGATAAAATTACCGTAATGACAATGTCGTTGCGCTTTACAGCCAATATAGTGTCATTACGGTAATTTTACGGTAATTTCATCCAGCGGATTCCTGGGGGGACACGAATGAAATTACCGTAATGACACCATATTGGACCGTTTTATTTTTATTCCGATAGCATAAACGGTGACATATTTACGGTATTCCAAAGTGTACTTGCCCAAACGTGTCGCCGATGACGCACTAGGACTTAAAGGGTTAAACTCCACCACAGTGGCAGGTAGCCATCAACACCACTACACTCCACACTCATGGTGCTGACAACAATGTTAATAACCTCTAACTCCCATAATGCATTGCAGCACAACAGTCCTGTACTTGCAACCTGCTTTTTTAATCGCTACAATATTAAAACTAGTTATTACTTAAATTAGAAAAGCTCACATGGATTAAAATGTAAAGCAATGCCCAATTAATATGACTACAAAACAATGCTATTTGATTTATTTTGTAAGCTTATTGTAGCGATCACAGAGCCGGTCCAATGACTGAACTGTCGTGCTGCAATGCACCATGGGAGTTCGGGGTTATGAATGTTTTTGCTACCATGAGTGAGGAGGGTAGCTGGGTTGATGGCTACCTGCCGTTGTTCAGCGATTTTTTTGTGTTAAATAAAAACATCTGAGACTATGTAAATGGCGAAAAGCTCATGCGTTTTCCTACAACAGTGCTCGCTATAGTATGAGAATTGCCAACTTAGGGTGCGCCGTATATAGTCTTGCCTAGGGCGCCACATTGGGTTAGACCGGCGCTGCTCAGCGTCTGTATCAATGTAAAAAAAAAACGGACTAAAAAGTAAACGTTTCAACATGCCAGAGATAAAAATGAGCCAGAAGCCAAATATAATTACATTTTATGTCACGACTTACTAAGTATTTATGCAGCGTTAAAGAGTTTAAAGTTAAAGTGAAATGTGCCAAATTGGTGAATGAGTAAAACAGTGCACTGCTGTAGTTCTGAGTCTGTGGGATTGTGTTTAATATTAATGTCCTGCTCTGAAAGCTCCAACATCTGTGCACTTCATCTGCAAATAAAAGCCCATATTGTTGGCAGCTGATGCCGTGGAACAACTCTGGATACTAAAGAGAATATTTGATGATAAAAAATCCACCAGTGCCAGCTTGGTACTTAAAAGGTTTTCTGCAGCTGTCTGCAGGAAATTAGAGCGAATGTATGCAGTAAACCTTCTTATTAAGTTTGAATTTCAGGTGTGTGCTTGATTCAGATCAATAAATTACGACCTCTGTGCCTACAACTATTGTTTTGTGCAACACATCTTTGTTTTTGACATTTTTTTCAAGCATACCAGCCTCTAAACATCCACGTTTTTATTCATCTTCCATCCTTGGAGTTCTTGGAACTGTATATTAAACTTTAATTCTACATCATGTGAGCTGTTCTAGACACTAACCGCAAGCAAACAATGAACTGGAAGATATTTTAACATACGTATGCAACAAAAAAAGTCAATTTTTAATTTTCACCGTGTTTTACCAAGAGTATCCTCATGTGTCTGAGTTTTTCTGAGCTTCTCCCATGACAATAGGAATGTTATTTTTTGGTGTCCTTAGGTATCAGGCACCAAGACGTTCCTTAAAGCCCTCTAAGTTGCGAGGTGGGGCCTCCGTGGATCAGACTTTTTCTCCAGCACATCACATAAATACTCAATTATATCAACATCTGGGGACTTTGGGGGCTGACTTGGTGATTAGCACCGTTGCCTCACTGCTAGAAGATCCCCGGTTCGCGTCCCGGTTAGGACGCCTGGGATCTTTCTGTGTGGAGTTTGCATGTTCTCCCTGTGCAGCGTGGGTTTTCACCGGGTACTCCTCCCACAGTCCAAAAACATGCTGACGTTAATTGATGATTCTAACTTGTCCGTAGGTGTGAATGAGAGTGTGCTTGGTTGTTTGTCTCCATGTGTAGCCCTGTGATGGACTGGTAACCTGTCCAGGGTGTCCCCTGCCTTCCCGTGAGCCAGCTGGGATAGGCTCCAGCCCACCCCCAACCCTACAGAGGATTAAGCGGTGTATATATAATGGATGGATGGGACTTGGGAGGCCAAGTTACACCTTGAGCTCTTTGTCATGTTCCTCAAACCATTACTGAGCAATGTTTACAGAGTGGCAGGGAGCATTACCCTGCTGAAAGAGTCAGTGAAGGGGTGTACGAATGTTTAGGTAACTGCTACATGTGAACATGTGAAGCACCACACTGCTTCTGCTGGCTATATACACCACCAATTCACAGCATATATATCATCTCATCGCACTTTACGTAGTGAGGTGAATACCTTAAAAATTGTAAACAGAGAAACCCAACAAATGTTTCCTTTCGACTGTGGGAAAGTACTAAAAACATCCCCTTTACCAGTAAGGACAATAGATAAGATAACAGAAGATAAAACCTCTGACAGAACCAGGTTCAGGGAGGGCAGCCGTCCGCCTCGACCAGTTGGAGTGAGGGAATAGTGCATCCTGCTGCTATCTCTTCCCACATGTAAATCATGCACCTGGTGATCCACATAATTTAAAAGAACCTTCGGTTTCAGTGCTCACAAGTCCATTATAGGAGCTTTCAGTGGTGGACAGGAGTCAACATGGACACTCTGATTGGTCTGCAGCTTCATATGCAACAAGCTTGATGCACTCTGACACCTTTCAATCAATGCGCTACTGATTTTCAGGTACTAATTAGTGCTTATAAAGAAAACCACACAACAGGTACGTTTACGTCATTTCACAGTTTGTTTCTTGTCAAAGTCTCTCAGATCCGCACATTTTTCCAGCGTCCAACACATTAACACCAAGAGCTGCCTGTTCACCTGCTGCCTCATACATCCCACCTACTGACAGGAGTCACTTTAATGAGACAGTCAGTGTTATTCACTTCACCCGTCAGTGGCTTTAATGCTGCAGCTGATCGGTGAATAATGTCACGATGTTGTTGCTTTAAGAGTCTGAAATTATGTAAATGGAAGAAAAGGTTTAATGCATCAGGAGACAGTTTCTTTTGAAAGCAGATTGTTTTATGGTTATATTCACAACGCTGGCAGAAAAGTTTGATCCCACACAAGATCATCTAGATGCCAATAATACGAACAAAACCAATGAAAAGATTATTGGGATTTTTAAATTTGTGATTTATCGATTGACCAGCGTGTTGTGTTGGTTCAAATTCAGTGAATCAAATTGCTTTTGAGCTTCTTTTTGTTGCCAGATTACTGAGTATTAAGGCCACTAATGCAGTGGCAGCTCCTGAAGTCTCGGCCTTAACAAAGATATTGTGAATCGCATTGAAAATTCTTTATAAATGGAGAAAAAAACACTCTCTCAGGACTCTCGGCAGATGCACACCATGACACATGTTTTCATTATTCATCCAGCAGAATGAGCTTCACTCGTATTCTCATGCATCCTTTAATTCAGGTATCGAGGCAGCATCCACTTCACTGAAATAGACGCAGCATTTCTGAGTAAATCAGGCTGATGGGCATCTTTCTGCTCCTCAGTGAACCACGGCAACCAGGAATCTTTTAGGAAACACTGCGACAGATAAAGTGTATTCCTGTTTTAGGGACTGGCAGGATGGAGAGAGTTAACCTCAATTTGTGTTTAATTCTTTTCCTTAGTAGGACTAAAACCACATGTACACTTTGCTCCTTTTCTGTGTCGCTGATGCAGTCATTAAAGTTTTAACGTATTACAGGGGAAATCCTGTGAAAGAGAACGAAAGAGCAGCATAAATAGTGCATCGGCTTGTACATGTACATTGACAGTTTTGACATTTGTCATTTTAATCCAGAGCGACGTACATTCTGGTGCCTAAAAGCCCTCCAGCCTCCATTTACTGGAGGCAGAAGCTGCAGAATTACTAAACATGTGCAGAAACAGTGGTATTAATAAAACTACAGGGTGTCTGGATGTGTTTAAGCACCGCCATAGGTGGAAAACCAGTAATTAAGCAGAGATTATTACCAGGAAGTCCCAGGTGATCACATACTTCCTCCGCTCCGTTGTGTTGCATCAAGTTAAACTTCGTATTTCAGTTTTTTCACTTGTGCAGAAGAGTTTGGCTGAGTTTCATCACCCTGCTCTGTGTTTTCTGACCTGTCTGCCTTCCTCCCAGCACGAGGGAGGAAGTCTGACTGTTTAACAGCTACAGAGCCGTGAGGACCAACAGATCCGCCGTCTGAACGCTGAGAAACAGCCCTTCATCTGCCAAACACACCTGGCACCAGCTACTGTTTGAGACTGAAGCTTATCGTGTTAGAAAATATCAGTCAGTCGCTCAGTGGGCCGTTTGTGGAAACCACAGAGTTGGGTAAAGTAAGTACAGGCGTTCTTAGAAACATATTAAGCTACGTTTAAAAAAAAAAAAAAAGATCTATGCATATAATGTTTTCAAGACAATTCCAATGCGGAACTATTAAGGTAACTACAAGTTTTGTGAAGCTTATTATGATGATGTTGATGTTAAAGGTCTCATATTTTACCTTCTTTTCAGCAAATGAATCAAAGTGTCGCATGTTCCCACAGTGTGTCTTTCAAAATTTCAGCTCAAAATACTACAAAGATGGTTAATTTCTCCATGACTGCATAACTCCTTGTCTTAGTTCTGTTTTAAATGGACAGTTTCGGTGTCTGTAGCTTCAAATGCAGTCAAGATGCTGCTGTCCCCGCCCCCTTCAGGAAGAAAACTCTCTCTGCGTATGTGATTGACAAGAGCAAAACAGCTGATTGACTGTGCAAAACCGGCTTTCTCTCTGAGTGATCATTGTACATGGAAATATCTCTGAATTCACAGCGCAGTCGTTTTTAACTCGTGTGTTTGATGAGTTTGTCAGTAGTTTACTGGTGCAGAGCTGCAACTTGGTAATGGCTCTTTCGTGATGCTGTAGTCCTAGTGAGCTGCATTTCAGTCACTATTTTATACTTGTTTTGTTGTCTGACAACAGAAACAGCTTTATTGGTTATTCAGCTGTATTAAAAGGAACTTTATGTGAGCACAGAGAGCAGGAGAGAAGCTAACTGATGTAAACAGCAGCTGAGTTTAGGTTGAACTGAAGCACAACAAGCGACATGAAAACACAGTAACCCACCCAGTCCTTGTTTATTGGTTTAAATTAAAGTTTCCACAGAGCTCTAAGTTCAAAGCTAATGCTAATGTTAGCCACATTAGCCCCATAACATTCTAACAATAAGTTGTTTTTTTTACTGTTGTGATGACATTGCCATCAAAAATGAAGTAATCGACTGGGTGTTTAGTTCCTCAGATGGAAGCAGTGCATGAAGACTCTTGTGTTCACTCTTACAGCCTACAGCACATTTGATGTGTTTTTGAGACATTTTAGAGTTTAGCAGAAGCAGCTCTAGAAGTAAATAAACCTGGTGGAATGTGAGGAAGCTGCTCATTCTGATTGGTTCACCTGGAAGAGGTGAGGGGGTGGGGTTATACAGAGTTTGAAGTAAACAACCATTGTTTACTCAGTTGGAACACAGCAACTAAGTAAAATTCTTGCTGGTTTGAAAAGCTAGAAGGTTATTTAATTGTTATTTTATACCTTCAAATTTATAGAAACTACATTTTCACCAAGTGGAACCTTTAATTTAAGGTTCTGTAAGGTTCATTTTGTGTTGGACTGCATTATATTACCATGCAGTAAACAAACTACTGACACAAAGATAAAAAAGGTAAATTCTGCAAAAACTTATTTAACAGTGCTTCTTTGTCCGAGTTTCACTTTGCACTTCTCTGAAATGCAAATACGAAGCATCCTTTTGGAAATTGTTGGCTACAAACAACCAGAGACCAAACCAAAGAGCAAGAATAAAAGAAACATGTAGGTTTAGGCCCCCTCTGGAGTTGTGGTGCACATTAAAAATCCACTGGGCTGCAGCTCTGAGCAGAAAGCGTAGCCTCGTCCCCCCGGTGGGAGGGCCTGACCCTCCGTATGGTGGAGAATTTTAACACTCAGCGCAGGAAACTTTTCAGGCGGCAGAGCAGGTACAAGTCCTTCCTGCTGGAGTTAATCTTGTGTTCACTGATGCATGTCTGAAGTGTACTCACCGCCTCACCCACATAGAATTTAGGACAAGGACACTGAAAAGCATAAGTAGCACCTTGGGAAGCGCAACGTAGTGAGGAATTTCTGACAAATTTATAGATTCAATAAGCTTCTGGAAGCCTGTCAAGAGGGCTCTATGCATGAATAAAATGTCTGCAGGCGGGAAGCAGCTTTTTACTTGAGGTTACATTTGCAGCCTCTTCAGGAACACTGTGCAGATTATTGTCCTCCTTTGATTGCGAGAAGAGCTCGACTCTTGCTGCAAATCCTTTTTACAGGTTTAATTTTCATCCCATCTGCACGAGCAGAAAAGTGAAACCCCCAAAGCTGCAGAGCTGGAGAGGTTACAGAATGAGGCTCGTAGAAGAGAAAGTCGCAAACTTTAATCGACCTGCTGAGAAAAGCCCGGTGCCCTTGAGCAAGGTGTTCGACTCCCAGCTGCCACAGTGAAGAGAGGAGGAGGAATAAAAGGAACAAGCCAGTAAAACAAAGCAGAATCATCAGAGCATTGATGGAGGAGCTCATTGATGATCCCTGTTTAGCATTTTTAAATATTAAACTCATAAACACATTAAGCCTCTTTGCTAGAACTTGTTCAAAATAGCTGGTAGCTACTGGTTAATGACATGAACAGTTTTTTTTTAGCACAGCAGGTCTTTTTATTATCTCCTGGGCAAACATATTTCACATCTGAGAGATTAACTTCAGGGCATGGAGGCTAACAAATCTAAAAACACTGCAGCACTGCGTTTGACCAGCAGAAAAATGAGCTTGACACGATATTGATGTGAAAACACACAAACTGAGGACTGCACTTCTTTACTAATGCTGCTAAAGCCAGTCGGAGTCTGTCTAATCCAGGTTCTGTCTGTCATATGTCACTGCAGTCATACATTATTACGACTTCATGTTTCGGCCTTCTGCACCCAGCAGCTGCTAAAACATAATCACCTGCTGAAAAGTTCCACACCGATAATCAGCATTTCTTTCTTCTGTCTTACTCTATTGATCCCCGAAGCAGTAATTCTCAGGCAGATCGGTGGCTGGTCTAAGCTACTGATCAGCACTTCTGCAGCTGGCAGAGGTTCAGTTTGACACACAAACACATTTCTAGAGACGCCTGCTGACACAAGGGACCGAACACGAATTTTCTGTTTGAAGGACAGATTCTTAAAGCCCCTAATTTGCAACAAGACTTTGTACTTAACCCGCTGAACCCCAAGCAGTTTCTTGGCATTTTCTTTGCTCCTTCTACATTTGTACTCTCTGTGGGCTCATTTTTCACTGCCATATAAAGACCTGCACCTCTATGGAAATAGAACAACCATGACTAGAAGGAGAGAGAACTCAGAAATGTCTCATGTCTCATGTGCAGTATTATAATGCAATAAATCATAACAAATTGAAAAATGAAAGTTGAATTTCTTTGATTATTTATTTTACAATAACTGAAAAGGCATGAAATCCTTATGTGCAACATTTTTCCAAGTGGGCAAATATGTTATCATTAAAAACATGCGATTCAACACAATATTGACATTTTACTTTTTACATTTTCAATTTCTTTCCATACTTGTCTCCTCTTTCTGTAAACCCAGCCTGCAGTTCAACCCAGTTCAGCTGAAAACTCCCTGAATTTTTGTCACATGACTGTTGGTCACAGTTGAGTCACTAATGGTTTCACGGTTGCGCTGAAGAGTGCAGAGTTTTTTTGTCTTTTTCATAATCTTGGTCATGCAAATAGTATATTTTTGTTGTATTTTTTTTCTTTAATTAAACACATAGAATACAGTGATTTTGATGAAATATCAAAATCATCATGTAACTATAGCTGTAGATTTCAGGAGGGGGTGCCGGAGAAATGTCCCTCTCAATACTCTGAATATATGCATTTGGGACTTTTATTTTGAAAGGGCACTATACCATACTTATTGTGCCTGAATTTAGTGTTTTCCTGTACATAAATAAAATACTCAATGCATAAAAGGCACCAATTAGTGCATTAAACTTCACCAAAAGCTTTTTATGCTCTGACAAAAATAAACCAATGATTGCTTAGTTCATGATGACATTCATTAGAAATCACAATGCTCCTCATAGAAACAGTCTAATCACTACAAGAAATTATGCAAGAATGTTTTTGCAGTTACAGCTTGTTAAACACTTTGATAAATATGCAAACATTTACTTTTGCATATTTGTCAATATTTGCATCTGTGAAGCAGTGAGAATTTACATTGATGCATAGTTATGAAGTTTATTTTTTGCAAATGTATTATAATATAATGTTGGGAAATCTTTTAATGGAGCATTTCCAGCACATTTCACCTAAATTGAACTTGGTTACCACTTTTAAAGAGTATGACTGGTTGTCACTGTTTTCTTGTTTTGTCTGTATACACATGAGCCATCAGCAAGATCATTTTCACAAAGGTTTTTATGGCAAAAAAAAAACAAATCAAGCCATTGTTTTCTAGTACATCACCAGAACAGCAGAAGTAAAACATGCAAAATGATAGATACAGACAGATATAGAAGGTTTGATCAAAAGTCCAGAAATGACATCTTCAAATCTGTGATGCATGGCTTCTACAAATTAAAATGTGACTATTCTCGGCCAAAAACCATGCCTGCTAAATCTCAAATAAATGGGTTTTAAAACCAAACAAAATGGGAAATGAGGCAGCTCTCTTTCCTACATCCACCAAAATAGTCAACACAACAAAACTCTTGCCCACAATAAGCTGTATATCACACTAAGACAACCTTTAACATCAAAAGCCAGGTCTCAATATCCTGGACAAGCCCCCATTTGTCATAGTCAATTACTGAAATCGAATTAAATGTATTAAAACTGAATAAAAATGGGTACATCTGTTGCTCTTAATTGCTTGAGTGAATAAATTCTCGTTTGCTGGAATTTTGTGAGTCCTTTTGCATTTTTGTCACAGCCTATTGGCCAAGTTATAACACATGCATGATGTGAAGAGTGTAATTAACATTTTTCTCAACATTTCCCTAATAATAGAGAAACCTTTGATGCTCCTTATTCATTTGTTGATGCATTTACAACCACGGTTGTCTGTGTTTTGACAGATTTCATGATTATTACAAACAACCGTCTGGCATTCGCCCCCAAGTTTGATTATTATGCAATTAAAGCTATTTTAAGTGAGATGAGTCAACATTTGAGTGGCACCAGCTAATTATTTTTATGTAAAAATGCCCAGTTTTATCAGTTTATTCATGATTTGCAGGTACAGCAATCATGGTTGATGTGCAGATTTGTCTTCCAGTCAGATGAAGAGCTGCTGTTCTGAAACTGACCCTGAAGTGAAGAACTATAAAACGTGTTTAAGGGAGAAAGTTTCAGAAACAGTTTCTGGTTGAACTGTAGTTTCCCTCTTTTTCTTCCACCTCATTAACTGAGTCATTACGCCGCCTGTCAGACACTTTATCTCTGTTGCATCTTAAACCTTTGGCTCCTTCTCAGCTTTGTCCCGCGGTGTTCAGTGTCAGATTCAGTCTTGAAAACCGATGACATTTCAACTGCACTCACATTTACCAAGACGCTGCATCTGATTTAATTACATTATGCCTTGTGGCAGCCTGCAGTCTAAGAGGGAACAGATGGCGATTTATCGTCTCGAGGAATGTGGGGACGACAAAACATCCACGTACTGGAGCTGAATTATTTCCACAACTCCGAATGCACCATATTGGCTCAGTTCTTCTTAGAATACGTCTTTTAGGGACAAAATTCAGCTGTTAGGAGCCTCTGTTTGAGCTACATGAAGCTAATACATTACATTTAAGGCAATGAAAGGTCAGCAATATACAGTATCACATTGGGAAAATCTGAACAGCACTGAGCACAGAAGAAACAGTAGCAGTTTAACTGATTTTACATGGGATGGTCCAGACGTACTGTAAGAGCGTGTAACTAAAGAATTGGTGGTTCTACTTTTATGAAGATTGAGAAAATGTTTCAACACTTATCAGCTTCATTATTGTCATCCTCATCTTCATCATTATCATCTCTGTCTTTTTCATTAACTGCACAATATCCTCTTTATT
>OMNN01025607.1:0-12812 GCA_900302755.1 Chromis chromis
CCCATGATGCTTCCAGATTGCGCTCGTAACAATGTGACTGGGCCCCGATGCAGGGATCCACATTTTCATATCTGAGGCCAATGATAGATGAGGCAATCTGAGCAAGTTGTGCTGAGAGATACATCAGGAAGAAGACAGCCCCAGATAAAGGAAAAAGAAGACTGGGCCCCCATTGTCACCCGTCCGCTGCTCCATGGATATATAGTGGCTCCCCCAGGACCAATAACTCACATACATATTCAAAAGCTGCAACAGCAGTGTGCCACCCCGGGGACAGACGCTAAAGCTGCTAAACCGAAAAGCCGTCCAGGATTCTGTTGGCTCTGCTTCCCGCTACCTGCCTCCCAGCGCCGGACTACAGGCTTAATGACTGGCCCTCCTTAGGCATACCACTGACTGAATTATGGCCCGGTGCTGGTTATGTCGTTGTTTATCCAGTAATGTTTTGCTAAACATGCAGTTTTATGAGGCAGCTGACACCGTCATCAACTTACATCCTCCAGTGCAATTTAAAATCCTGAATGCTGGTGATGAATATGAATAATTTATAGCCGAAAGAGACTGTCATTTAATGAAGCTATTGGTGATTTGACCTGACAAATTAATCAATGTCTAATCTAATTTATTAAACACACTGCAGGGTCAAAACCCTTTCACCCATTTATCTTTGTCAGAAAGTGGAAGTGCTGAGAAAAAGAAACCATGAAGCCTTTTTGCATTGTCTCAGTGGTGTTGAGGAAGCTTTTTAAAAAAAAAAATAAACTCAGCTAAGCTACAACTTGCTGTACAGTAGAAATGATCAAGGCTCTAGGCAGAGAACAAAATTAACTAACATCAAACAGGATGAGACAAGCTCAGTTTAATGGGACTGACTCATTCTTATTCCTTGTGAAAATTCAGAGAGATGATGGTCAATATTTCCACTAAATGCAGCCTTACAAAAAAAAAAAGTGCTTCAGAACTGGAGTGCTTTTCATCACGTTGTGAAACTAGAGGTCAGCAACCTACCAAAGGGTCACGAGATAAAACTAAGAGGTCGCGAGATATAGACGAACACAAAATTCTGTTTACTTTTTGTGTTTTTACTTTCCAGCAATCTTTGCCATTTTTCAAAAGATAATTTTAACTTTTCAGGCCTCTAAAAATAAAATTTAGAAAAAGGATCACTATTTGGTTACACTGACTGCAAACAGTGATGAGCAGATATTGCCTTTTTTTAAGGCAAAATGAAATTTTAAGGGATGACAAAATGCAAACGTGATGACACCCATGTACCAATAAAACCTCTAACGAAAGTTGGGGTCGATATCGTTATTTTGGAAGTGCGGGTCATGTGACAGCTTCAATATTTAGGTCCAATTCATGAAGCTATTACTGTCATGTCATTGTGTCTACGTGGCTGTCAGCCAGAGACACATTGATGCTCATGCATTATAGGCATCTGAGCAGGAAACCCGAGACAGAAGCTTAATGTCTGCAACCCTGCATCAGATTCTAAATGATCTTTAGTTCCTGCAGCTTAATTTCCTTGTGACTTTTATTTCTCTCTCTCTCCTCTGCCTCAGTACCCTTTCTGTAATGTGTAAAAATCAATAATAGCATATGGTCAAAATGATATATAATAGGTATACAGTGAAATGTATAAGGAAGCCAATTACTCACTGCAGCGTAGAACAATTTGTCATGCAATATTCCCTCCAGTTTACACTATGCCTCGTGTGCATATGCATCCCAACAACAGGGTGTAAGTCATTGTTCTCAACCAGCAGGCTTGGTGGTCTAAAAAAAAAAAAGCTACTAATGACTCCGAGGCTACAGTAGTTCATGAACAAACACTTTTAATCTCCAGCTCAGTGTGTTCAACACCACAACTGCAGCAATACTGCGCTTCACAACACTTTATCTGAGGCATTACAAAGGACAGAAATGGCCAAAGAGTCGGTTTTTGAACACATCCTACATTTCTAGACTATCTTAAAAATTGGAGCCGGGACCCCTGGTGCATAAAAATTTGTGAACTGCTCAGTTAACTAATATTAGAAAGTTTGCTGAGAAATTCTTTAAACAAGCTCTTAAATTTGAAATGTAGAGTGTCAGTACATGCAATAGAGCAGCGGTTATTCCAAATCAATACACACTTTAAACTACATCGCCACACAATGATCAGATAGCCTCTCTTCTAACTACGAGCACAACTGATTCTTTGATTTGACAGATGACTTATTTCTAAGATCACCAAACAAGTGCCACTACAAGCTACAGTTAACATGTATTCATTTGAATGCTTGAAACTCAAATTAACTGAGCACTTAACATTGAACACACCTCGTTGTCTGCTTTTTACAGAAGGAAGGAATATCTTAGTTGTTTCTTCTGAGGGTAGATACTGTTGTCATCCTGTAACTAGCTGAAGAGATGCTGGTGATGGTAAATTGATGATTTGTGTGGTTTGGTCTGGGTGAGAGGCGGAGCTTCAAGCTTTCCATGTCTTTTCAATGGAAGAACTGATTCCAACTTAGAACTGGGTTGAAAATTCCAATCAAAAAGGAATCCTTTAAATTTTAAATTTGGATTTAGAGTGGAACTGTTTCAACAAACGTCACTCAGGCTAATGTACTGCAAACACCTACCATATATCTACCAGAACCTGGCTGTCTGTCTACGCCATTAGTCATTCAAATTGAATGCGTGTGTGTTACCGTCTCCTACTGCATTTGTCTTAATAAATCGTGAGTCTAGCATTACTCTCAGTTAAACTACTCAGGTGTTGCTGAGGTGCTTCATCAGCAGGTGAACAGCATAAGTTGTGTGATTGTCTCATATCACCTTCATTTATGCTGCTAGAAAATGCCTTACAAGGATGGGACTGGACTCTGCTAATGTTACAGTGAAGAAGCCCAAATGTCCCGTTTTGATGGACTGTGAGCCCCCCTTATGTATGGCCATGGAGCCTCTATTACATTCCAGTCTTTTCT
Source organism: Chromis chromis (assembly GCA_900302755.1). Taxonomy (NCBI): domain Eukaryota; kingdom Metazoa; phylum Chordata; class Actinopteri; family Pomacentridae; genus Chromis; species Chromis chromis. The sequence continues at coordinate 2,976 of OMNN01025607.1, forward strand.
TATTAGACATTTTGTAATGCTCTTACTCTACAGCATGTGCTCTCATTCTACAATACATTCCCAGTGCCCTTATTGTTCAAGCCATATCACACAAATGTCAGTTTTTCATTGTTTTTGAACGTAATTGTGTGTGTCCAGAGATCCTCAAAATAGGATTTAATTTCTTCTTTGATCAGAAGGTTTGTCTCTGAATGAGTTTCTTCAGGTTCGTAGCATGTCATGATGGCTTCCTCCTCCTCCTTTGGGTTCCTCTTTGCCATTCACTGAGTAGAGGAGTTTGCAGAAAGAACTGTTCCTGTGGCCCTCTACCTAAAAGGGCAGGAGCAGCTCAGATGGATTTGAAAGTGCATAAACAGCCCATTTGGAAAAGGACTCAAACCAAGGATAGTATAGGGAACCCTATCTATGCAAGTAAAATGGGAAAAATGTGCTATGGCATTCAAAGTACTCAGTGCATAATAATGTCTCATAAGATTAATGCCATAATACAGTATATTGTATAATTAGAGTATTATTACTAATGCATTAATGTAAAATCAGGATTATACTGTTAACTCTCATCATCTGCAAGTCAAAGAATTGGAATGAAGAATTATTAAGAACACCTGAACGGACAAAGTTTACTATGAAGAAATGCTCTCAGAACAACAGATAGAGTGCTATTTGTGACAACTAACAGTACAGAAGCAGAAAACAATAAATGAATTATTAATAGAAAACGGTGTATTATTGAGAATGATGGTTTACTTTGTACGATTTTCCCTGAACCACCATCAATCAGTTTAAGGAGATGCTGTAGTCTACAAGATGAATGGGTCCATCTCCAACCAAACACTCATCAAACATGGTTGGTTCGAGAACACAAGGGGTCCTTTAAGTGAAACCATTACAGTCACTGCACACATTTAATACAGACCAAGACAGTTATGGATTTTACATCTCAGAAGGAGTTTATCATCAGCAATTTAATTAATTACTAAACTGTGTTTGTCAACTATAGGCTAGGTTTTCTACACTGGATGAACAAACAGACATGTGCAGGACCCTTTGGCTAGACACTACCTAGACCTCCACAACAGTAAAGCATCCATATTACAAGCATTTGGCATTGGTCGCATTCCACTAACCATACACAAAGGTTGAAAGACAAAGGAAACTTAACCAACGTGAAGCCTTAAGGATAATATTAGGCAGGTTGTCACAATGCAATGTCTGATCAGTGTATATTATTCAAGCAGTTGCACTGGAAGAAGCCCACCACATTCAAGAAGGTAATTCTCTGTACATAGGACCATGCTCCTTTACATACATCAAAGGCCTCTAATATGACTGAATATCTACCTGGCCCCCTCCCTCACTTGACTTAGGTTTTAGAAGGTCCCACAAGTTCTCAATAGGATCTGACATTTACAGTAAGAAAATGCTGTGGCTCATACAATTAACCTGTTTCCCATTTTCTTAATTCATGCTGCACAATAGGTTATAAAACTCCTCAGATATTGATGCAAGGTAATCACAAGCAGCAGATATCAATCTTCATAATGCAACAACCCCACATCCAGAGGAAGTCATTTCAAATATGTCGAGACAAGGCAAAATGGAAGACAAACAAAATGAATGAGTGGAAAAGGTGCTGTCACTGAGTGGTTGGAGACATCTGAAAGAGCTCTTGACACTTGTGAGTGTGTGTTGTGATTCAAATACAGCTTTCTTAAAGTAACCTTGGTGTTTTTGCACCACCAGAAAAACATACTCTTCCTTTTGTGCTGTATCCTTTAAACTCCTTTTGTATGAACCTATGAAGCCACTGAGAAGTGCAGCAGATGAAAATGCTCTCCCTGACCTGTCAGTGTTCAGTTTGAATGTTGTTAATTGGCACCTTTGGGCACATTCATTTCCTTTAAAATATACAGTGTGTTGGAGTATCGATGTGGCTTGTAAATTCACCCAGACTTGCTGCCTTGACAGACAAGGTCTGACAGCAAAGAAAAAGCCATCAAATTAGAAAATGAAAAAGCCATCTACCTTAAACGCTTTGGTTCTTCCCCAGTACCTTTTATAGTAATTACAAAATATACAATTGAGTTGCAGCCATCAAACGATTTTTCTGCCAGTACCATCATGGAATGATATTCCAATTTTATGCTCCAGTACTCTGAAAGACAGCAACAAATAAAAAGAGAGCTTTAATATTCCCTATATGATTATGATATTATTTTGAGTGGCCACTGTGAGAGAAAATAACAGGAATAATTACATAATATTTAAACAGAATCACTCTAAACATGTTGCATGATGACAGCATAATTATAGCAGAAAAGTGTATTTACAATTATAAATGCTAAGTGAACACAACCCACTATGAATGTGTTAAAACAAGAGATAGTGCTGTGAAAAATGATTCAACCCTCTCCTGAATTATTTTCTATTTGTATGTGTATCTTATACTAACCCATGTCAGATCCTCAGACAAAATGTAACATAAAACAGAGACAACCTGAGCAAACACAAAATACTAGTTTTAAATGACGACCATGTCTATTGAAGAAAAAAAAAAGAAAAGAAAAAAGAAAGTCTATCTAATACCAACTGGGCCTCTGTGAAACTACACTGATAGCTGGACTAGACACACCCAGGCCTGATTACTACCAGCTCTGTTCAATCAAATCATCACTTCAATAGACCATTTTCAGAAGCATGAAGTTGGCTAAAAGGTCTCACCCGTAGCACAATATGTCAAAATCAAAAGAAATTCCAGAAGAGATGAGGAAGAAAGTGATTGCAATTCATCAGCCTGGGAATGGGTCCAAAGCCATTTCCAAGGCTCTGGGACTCCACAGATCCACAGTGAGGGACATTATCGACACATGGAGACGACCAGGAACAAAAGTGAACCTTCCCAGAAGTGGCCGAACTTCCTCCGAGATTGCGGTGATGACTCCCCCAGGAAGTCTCATAAGATCTAAAGAAAAACATCCAAGAAACCTCAGTAAAGATCAGTCTTACGGCTCCAGAAACACTGCTAACCCAAAGGGACATTAACACTTGCTGAATTCTGTCACAATGCACCCTGATGACCCTGGAAAATGTTCTATGAACTGAATCAGAAGACACACAAGTCAGAAGTCAGAAGAAGATAGAACATTATACCTACAGTGTAGCATTGATGTGGTAGTGTTGTGCGGATGCTTTGTTGCTTCAGTGTGCATAGTGTAGCCTACACTGCAACCTTTTGATGACACTTAATGCAGCTCTGTTTATTCGCTCCAATGCAGTTCAGAGATGCAAGCCTAATTCACAGTCTTTTTTTAAGTTTTGCTTTTCAAAAGTTTGCTTCAAATTCACTTGTTTGGAAATGATTCCAAGCAACAAACTAAGTTCACCTCTGAATGTTTAGTAAGGCATGGAATTAAATGTTTGGAGTAGTGTAGTCTTCTGGACCTGAACTGAACTGAGAAGTTGTGGCAGGGCCTGAAAAGAGCATTTCATGCTTGCAAACCATCAAATGTAGCTGCACTAAAGCAGTCCTGCAAAGACGAGTGGATCAAAATTCCACCAGAGCAGTGTGAGAGACTCCTCTCTATTTACCAGAATGGTTTCGGTAGCAGTTCTTGCTGGTAACGGTGGCAATACTAGCTATTAAGCTGATGGGGTTGAGTGCTTTTTCACATTGGTAATTTAGGGATTGGATAACCTTCTTGCCTCAGTAAACACGATTGTCATTTAAAATTAGTTTTTTGTGTTTAATCTATTTTGTGTGAGTTTTTGTTTGAAGATGGGGCACAGTTTGGAATGAAGTACACAGAAAAATAGAAGAAATGAGAAGAGAGCTGGCTACTTTTTTTCACAGCACTGCATGGTCTTCGGGTCTATTTGCAGTTGTAATGACAGTTTAAATATAAAACAGGAAAAATATCAGACAGCTGCCCCGCACAAGACCTCAGCTATTTGACTGCGATGTTATCTAGAGCTGCACTTTTACTGGCTTTCTTCTTTCAGCTTTATAGTTTTGTCTGTTAAAGTTCAAACTTCTCCTAACTCATAATGTCATAATAAAGTTATTGAAGTCACACTGACCACAAAACTCTCAAGAATGTCAGCAAGAGTTTACTTTCTTGACCTTCTGTATGTTTCCTTGAGAACTTGGTGTAACTGAGCTCAGCCAGACACCACTGAGACTAGCAAAAAATCCCCTTGACATGGCGACGTGCTGTGTTGAACATATGTACTGAACATATGTAGTGGTCAGTCATACAGCTGAGCCACCACACTTGGCTCAAACTCAGCTCGCTAAAGATCAACAAACTATTTTAGCACAGGATCCTCTTGTGCAAGTGCACTTGATTCATGTTACAAGACCAGTTTATCATGTTAAAATGCATCATATCCACTTATTGTTGAACTGATTAGTAGTATGTATACACTACTAAGGAGGCCTTACCTTAGATTTTAAAGGAATAAATCAACATTTTGGGTATTATCCTGGAGTCGAAACCAAGACGTTGATACCATGCTCATTTGTTGAGCTGATTAGTAGTATGTATACACTACTAAGGAGGACTTACCTTAGATTTTAAAGGAATAAATCAACATTTTGGGTATTATCCTAGAGTTGAAACCAAGACGTTGATACCACGCTCATTTGTTGAGCTGATTAGTAGTACGTATACACTGATAAGGAGGCCTTACCTTAGATTTTAAAGGAATAAATCAACATTTTGGGTATTATCCTGGAGTCGAAACCAAGACGTTGATACCATGCTCATGTCTGTATGGTAAATATGAAGGTAAACCAGCAAAAAGAAAGTGTTTGCACAATCCCAACTACATCAGGTTCAGAATGAGAATGTCATTGAAGGAGAAAAGCAGAGGATCTGCCCTCTGAATTACATCTCTCCAATAATTTATTGGACTGTACAGAGGCAAATTTTTAACCCTGCTACATTTTTACCAGGCAAACGGCCAAAATGACAAAGAGCAAGGTCAAATTTATAGTATATATAGCATGATGTAACTGCATAGTTGGCGTGATATAAAGTAGCCCCTGACTTCTTCTCTTAGAGCTTCAGTTTTAAATTCTGACTTGGGTAGTTTGTCTGTTAAATCTGTGTATTAAAAATGACATTTTTGCATAAATTGAATGTGGGCTTGCCTTCATATGCTAAAAATTATTTATTATTAAGATATGTTTTTAGAAATACATTCTCTGCAGGAACTGGGACTGTTTCATGTGATTTTCCTCATTCACTGATAAAATTAAGTCTTTGCACTTTGTCATCCCATCTAATGAAGAACAGGTAGGGTTAAAATGTTGCCTCTTTCTAGCTCAATAAATTCTGGGGAGCTGTACTTCAATATGCTGGCACTTGCTCAAACTTTAACCCAAATGAGAAGGCAAAACCAGCGTGTGATTAAATTATCATAGCATAAAGGTGGAAACAGCTATTCTGGCTCTGTGCAAAGATACATAGAATTTACATACAAACAAGTTTAGCAAGTTAAAGTATGAGCTTTAAGAAGTGCCAGGCTAGCAGTTGTACCATGTTTCCAGTGTTTGTGCCAAGTTTTACTGTCCATAGCAGAATAATCATGAGCTCTCAGCAAGAGAGCGCTTAAACATGTTTTCCAAAATGTCAAAGTATTTATTTAGGCCACTAAGCTCTCAGTTCATCACCCCAATTAACCCTCTAAACCCAGTAAAGTTGTAGCAGCGTTTTTTGCTCCTGTCACAGTTTTGCTCACTGTGGGCTTGGGAGCATGCCTATGTTCCCACAGCCCTATGTTCCCACAGCCCTATGTTCCCACAGCCCTATATTCCCACATTTCTAAGATTCGGTTCACACCAATGATAAAAACAGCCAGGGAAGGGTGTCACGAACACTTGGAGCAAACAGGTGGCCAATCAGAAATTCCAAACAAACGAGAGACCAACGTTTCACAATGCAAAAATGCCGGTTTCCCTATTTAAATGCAATTGCTAAACCGGAGTTTTCAAAAATCTCCACTTTGGCCAGAGTTAGATATTTCCACACGGTTTGACGTCTCATTTACACGAAAACCCTGTTTTTATCTTAAGAAAACAATTATTTCTGTGTTTTACCTTAGTGTAAACGGGGTCTTAGAAATGTGAGACATGTGGGAACATAGGGCTGTGGGAACATGAAGATGTGGGAACATAGGGCTGTGGGATCATTGGGTTGTGGGAACATAAGGCTATGTTCCCACATTTTTAAGATTTCTTTTTTCACTGAAATTTTTTGAAAATTAGGCCCTGACGCCGTGGGCTTATCTTTCACTGAAATATAAAGTCCTGGAACACGCATAATCATTGCTAGACGTTGAGAGAATGCAAAAATATCTTTTGTGTAGTATAACAAAGTTATAATACCAGTAATAAAAAAATAAATAAAAAAAACAATATAAAAAAACTCGGAAAAAAAAGTTGTACATGTTGATTTCAAAGCACCAACATGTGTTACCAGTAGTAGAAAAACACATGGTAATTCTACTTGCTATAGATATTTTACATTTTTTATTTGTTTCCTGTATCCTAGTCCCTGAATTTTTGTCATGATTGCTGGTTTCAGCTGAGTCACTCAAAATTCTTCAAAATTTCAAGATTTTAAATTTGGATTTGGTTATTCTCCCAAATCTACGAAACGTCTACGAAACGGCAGTCACAGATGAGTAGTTCAAGGCACAATGAAAAGTTGAAAATACGATGATTGTTTTTGTTTTTACATTGTCTGGCTCTGATAAATAGTGGGATTTTGGTGATTTAAAAACAAAAAAACACCCACCAGCGGGTTTTGGGGTTCTGAGAGGTAATTGTCAAAGTACGTATGAGTCCCCAGTGTAACAGATAACTAGACAACACCAACTATGATCTGGAAAGGTTGGAAAATATATATAATATGCAATACTTATATGGAGTATATATATTTTAATCATTTCACGGCTGCAGCAAAAATAAAATTTCAAGCAGACAAACCGGAAAACTGCAAACCCATCTTTGCAAGATCCTCCAGATGGCAACCAGTCTGAACAGTTTAACTCAGGTTAAGGTGACAGACTAGCAGGCACACACCAAATGGACAAATTATTCTGGACCCTTATTACTGCCATGGAGCAGAGAGATGAGGTGAATCAGATAAAAGCCATATCTTTTACTGATTCCCCTTATTAAATCTATTTCTGTCACAAAGGGAGAGATGTAGATGGAAAGCAGCAGACAGTTACAGAAGGATTTTTAAGCTCCGAGACAAATCAGATGTGAAGTGTGCAAAAGGGCTTTCAACTGAGGATACAGAGTTGCAGCTGTCTTTTCAGATTTGTTTGTGGATTCACTGTGCATTGGAATAATTTTATTGTCAGTAATATATAGAAAATATTCCACAAGTTTCATTTACAGTGCCTAAGTATTCACCTCCCTTAGAGGTTTCCCCTTTTACTGCTTTTCAGCATTAAATCATTGATATTAAAGAGTCTTTTTTTGTGAATTCTTATCAACAAAGTCAAATTATATTGACAAAGTAAAATCATATTTTGATCAATTAAATAAAAATCTCAAACAAAAAATAAGTGACTGCATAAATATTCACCCCTTTAGTAGATGCATCTTTGGCTGTAATCACAGCATTGAGCCTGAGCGGATGCGTCTCAATCAGCCTTGCACATCAGGACACTGCAGTTTTATCTCATTCTTCAAAGCAAAACCATCAGGTTGTACCGGAAACCTGAAAGAACAGCCCTTTAGGAGCCCGGCCACAAATTTTCAATTGGATTGATGTTTGGGCTCTGACTCAGCCACTCCAGAACATTCGCCTTGTTGCCTTTAAACCATTTCTGTGTAGCTTTGGCTGTATGCCATTGTCTTGCTGGAAACACATATTTCCTCCTTAAATTTCCCTGTACCTTGTTGCATTCAGTTTATCCTCTACCTTTACAAACCTTACAATACTGCCAAGGAGCATCCCCACGTCATGATGCTGCCACCACCGTGCTTCATGCTCGGGATGGTGTGTTTGTGATGATAGAATTTATTGTCATTGTTAAACAACAACAAAAGGTAGTTTAGCAGCTCTTTCAGTTAGTAAGGTGGGCATATTACACTTCAGCAACCACTGTCCTTAGTCTTTTCTTGGTATTTTGGGGTAGGGTGGGTGCATTTAACAGACTGTAAGAAGAAGCTGCTTTTTTAGCCTCTTTGTTCTTTTTTAAATTTTTTAGAGCGACTTGCTTTATGCAGATTTAGGCATGTGCAATATTCTTTCTATTTCTTAAGGATGGATTTAAATGTACTTCAAGGGATATTCAGTGACTTGAAAATTGGTTTATGCATTTCCATGACCTTTTCACAGAATTGCTTGGAGAGTTTTTTTTTTTGTCGTCATGGTGTAGTTATATCCAGGGGTACTGATTCACCAGTGACTGTAAAAAAGGACACATGTATCTGGAAGGTCCAATCACTTGGGACACAATCATTGCACTCAAATGGTCTGCATGTCACTAATTGTGTAATTTCTAACATCAGTTGGCTGCACCTGTGTTGAATTAGGTGAGTCACTTTAAAAGGGGTGAATACTTTTGCAATCGTTTATTTTACTTTTATATTTTTAATGAACCGATATTACTTTGTAGAAATCTGTTTTCACTTTGACATGAAAGCAACATTCTTGTCAAGAAAGCCATATTATATTGACCATAATTCAAATAATGCAAAAAAAGGGGGAAACATTTAAGGGGGGATGAATACTTTCAATAGTCACTGCCCTTGTTGATTATTGATCAGCACTGATCAATACAAGAAAAAAAGAAAAATCTGAAATTGAGGTTGATGAGTGTCCTGTCAGCTTGCCTCCTTTGAAGTCGATGAACCAACACTCAGTGGTCTAAATGTGAACTGTACAATTCATCAACTCTCACGAGTGCTGTATTAAAAGGAAACATGAAACTAGGATGGAAAACGCTTGTTGAGGTAACAGATCAAGTTACAAGTAGGGTCATTTTCGCGTTGACCTCAATACAATCAGACTTCTTATCGCAAGCAGAGGAATTGTCCACTGCTGGCTGTAAGACATAATGTAGGGCACTTCTACGCTGGCTTCACTTTTCAGACCAAGGAGCTTTTATACACAGTCTATGATTACAGGCTAAGATTAAATTGAGATTTCTGTGACTGCTCAGTTTGTTTTATGTACTGCCCTTTCAATGCAACATTTTCACTCACCACTTTCAACTTATGACTGTTAATTTTTTTACATTACAATGATGAATTGTTGCATTTGATGCAAAGGTATTGACTTAGCATGCATGCAAGTCACAAAGGGGAGAGCAGCCCTATGTCACTTTCCTGTTCTAATCTATTCAAGTGAACTACAGTTTGATTGACTATTGTTGGTGAGCCATGTGATTTACTGACTTAACTTTTTTCCATGTACACTATCTGTCTGAAAAACTACAAGATATTCATATTAATTAACATTAACCTTATGCCCTAGGCCTAGACTAACAGACTTTAGATGAGGGGGTTCCTGCTTGTACTAGACACATGCACGGGGATGCAAAAATCAATTTACTATTATGTATTAGTCATCAAGGAGAAACTGAATGTAAAGATATAAGGTTTTGTTCTTGGTCTGCAACCAATGTTTCAGTGGGTGGTTCATGTCAGAGTACATCCACATGATCTGGGTCTGCAATGTTTCAGTGGGTTATTCATGTCAGAGTACATCCACATGATTGCCAAGACCCAAGGCTTCCAGGCAGAACATTGCATTGTCACAAGACGATCAATGGTATTCACTTCACCTGTCAGTGGTTTTAATGTTGTGGCAG
>OMNN01025611.1:0-10277 GCA_900302755.1 Chromis chromis
GTTGGCAGTGGATCCTTTGGGTACTCTGGCTTGTGCAGTGGGGCCTCTGTCAATCAAACTTGTTCCACTGCATCCTGTTGATGCTTGATCAGAATGGGGTCTAGGAAGTTTGGAGGTCAAATCAACATCTTGGGCGATTGTCATGTTCCTCAAGATGTTCCTGATTGTTTGATGTTTTTGCCATGTGGTGGGGTGCATTTTCCTGCAGGGGTAGACCAGTGACATTTGAGATTGCCATTTGCATGAGGGAGTGTGCTTGTTCTGGGACAATGTTTATTTGGGTGTCTAAGTCTCATCAACACGGATGCCAAAATCCAAGGTTTTCCAGCAGAACACCACATAGTACCAATATGATCAATGTTATTCACTTCACCTGTCAGTGGTCATAATGTTGTTGCTGATGTGTATATTATGGCAATGTAGATTTCTTAACAGATTTATTCTTATTCCCATTAAAAACATATTAACAAAAGGAACATCTTGCCTAGAGTGCATTCTCATCAATGCTCACTGGCAGCCGCAACCATTGTAATTATACAGTCCTTCCATTCACCATAACAACAGAATAAAGACAAAAATGAAGATAATAAAGACTATTTACACAGTGTACACCTTTCATAATAAGACAGATGATGTTTTGTGCAGTGAAGCCTTACTTGTGTCCCAGCTCGTGTGCAACAGTGAAGGCCAATGGGAGGCCGGTGTCTTCACTAATGCTGCAACTGCGATGCGGCTGACACATCCCGGCCACATGGGACAAACCCAGAGTCTCACAAGGCCTGTTGATGGCTGCACAGATGTCCTTCCTGTGGAAAGGAAAGATGGAGTGTTGGTGAGAAATCAGGGAGGAGAGAAGAAAACATCTTCTGCCAACTGGGTACACTCAATTAGTTAATGATTACACTACTGAATTTTATATGTGAATCACTTCCTGCTTTGATCTTAATTGAAAACTAAACATAGAAGCTGTGGATGAGTGTGGTTGATGCTTACAGATACACCACAATTCTGGTATACAACCTCAGTACTAGGAAGCCAGATTAGTGGGTTAGCAAGTATGTTGAGCTTAAAGTCAGACTTTTCAGTATCATGAAGGTGGCTCTCTTTTAATCTGGCTAGATCTCCATGGTAACTTTTTGAATGATACAGATTCTCAGTTGTGGGAATATCTGCAAACCTGATGAGCTGTACGTTACTTTTGTCACCGAATGAAGCCGTTTAGTTAGTCTCACACACTGCATGCATTGTGTTGCCAAGGAAAACCTACTTGTACATAGCTGCTGATACAGAAATCGCATAAATATGTTTTTATAATTGGTCCTGATTTACCATCAAGACTGTTTACACTGCTGGTACTGATATTTATCGATTGATATATATCTACTGGTATTTATGACAGAGAATATTCAATCAGCAACAATTAAATTTCACTTTTATTTGGCCAGAAATTAAAGTGATATCCTGCAATATGGGACAGTATCAGACCTAAATGTACTTCAATACAATATTGTGTATATGAAGTTTAAAGTTTAACAGCTTTAACAGTCAGTTAGAAATAAGCGGTGGCATTGATCGGTAAAACAATTATAAAAATGCACGTTTAACAGTTTTTACAAGCATTCCTGTCTAGCATCATTTGCATAACCGTCATACATTTATATTCCCTGTTATTTTCCATTAAAACAACCTGTTGACTGAAGCAGCTGCACATGATTGGTTTATTTAGTGCAGAAGAAGAGGCAAATGACGTGTTAAATGTCCCCTCTTATGTGAATGTGCACAGAGTTTGAAGCAGAAAGCCTGAGTTAACAGAGAAAGTTGAAAATCACCTCAATGATACCGATTATCTCTGACTGGGGTTGTAGTTTTTGTAGAGCAGACTTACACAAAGACAGCCTGGCTATGTCAAACTTGCTTCGTAGTACAGCCCTCAGGAGTGTGTTTTTACACTTTTCTGCATGTTCTGCCTCTAAGTACAGCTGTAGTGTCATTTGTAGACTAAGTTTAAGCTCTGAAGCAGCTGCTGATGACTTGAAACTTCTACGTTGACATAACTTAAGAACTGAGCAGAGACATGAGGTGAAGAAGCATCGACCAGGGAGGAAGAAGAGGACAGAAGGAGCCCGAAGGACATGTGGGGTGATGAGAGCATGAAAAGACAGACAGAGAGCCAAAGAGACACATGAAAGAAATGCATCAAAAGGAAAGGAATGAGTGAGACGATGGCCAAAAGGCAAGATATCCCTTGTTTGTACTGAACCTTTTAACAGACAGCATTCCACATTTCACCCTCCTGCCACCTTTTAGCAGCATCAACCCTTTTCCTCATCTCTAAGCCTTATTTTTTTAGCCCCCTTTGATTCATCCAGAATCCTTCCCTTCGACATGGCTTCTTATTGCTCTTCTCTTGATCTTTTATTGAACACATATCTACCTTCTCATCCTTCACAGTTTGATGTTTCCACCATGTTGACATCTTCCTCTTCACTGGGCCAATATTGATAACTTTGATTCGGCTTAACACAGTGGAGAGCTCACAGTGGTTGTTTTCACCCTGTGTGCCTTCTTTTTTTCTATTATTGCTTTGTCAATTATAAAATACAACAGGTGACTAATATCATGTTTATCAGCACAACCTGGACTTTCTGCATATTTATATTGCTGCGTGACATTAGAAAACTATATATAATAAAAACACTTGAAAATAAAAGCATTTTTTCTTGCCTTTCATGTTTTTATGAAAGTTTATTTCATGTTGTAAAGGATCCCTTTCCTCACGTATCCCCAGTTGTTTTACTTGTTTCCCCTTTTTTTTAAGTATTTTTGGGGAGTTTTTCCCATTTTTATTGAGAGAGAGTAACAGGGGGTATAGAGCAGAGTGACATGCAGCAAAGGGTCTTGAGCCGGACTCAAACTCATGACCGCAGTTGTCAACCTGCGCCCACATGGTAACACCTTAACGCAGCGAGCTAAACGGCGGCCCACTTGTTCCCTTTCTGATCGTCTACCGGGACCTCATTGATTTCACCTTTGTCTCGTCTCATCAATCAGCTCCTTTGTGCATTTGTGGTCTCCCTGTTTTACTTTGCCTGTTTACCTGCCTGAGTCCTCCCCATGGCCCTTTTACTCTTTTAGTTTTTCTTTGTTTTGTTGTACTTTGTTTCTTGCTTCAGTTTCTTTACCATACTTTTTTTTTTCTTTTTTAGATTTTTGGTTAACCTTTTAATCTTAAAAGCTATCTTTGCATTGGCTTACTCACTGAAGTTTTAGTTTTTGGAAACCTGCCTCGTTTTTCTGCATTTGGGACGTCTTCCGACATCCCACACAACAAACACGACTCTCATGTTTGTACAGTAAAAATTAAGCAATACCAATGAACTTAGAATATCATAAAGACTAAAGTCATATTTAAAGCACTAATGCTAGAATCAGACTATGGAAGGTTTGAGCCAATTTACCCCCAGTTCACCCGTTTTAGTAAATAAAGGAGAAATCTGGTTTGGAATCTTAGTCTGAACTGATGTTCGGTCCAGATTTCTTCCAGAGAAGGTTGGTTTGTAAATAGGCAGTCAAGCCACCTAAAGGTTGCTAATGATTGGGAGATGCAGGTAGATTTGGGATAAAAACTTAGTGCCACAGGAGATAGTTTGCACTAACCTGAGACCTGACATAGTGCGATCGTCGATCAGTCAGCAGAAAGTTTATTACATTGAACTGACAGTGGCCTGGGAGGACTGAGTGGAGGAGGCGTATGAAAGGAAAAAACGCAGAGTTGGCAGCAGAAACAGGACAGCGAGGTCGGAAAGTTAGGGTTTGTCCAGTAGAAGTTGGACGTAGAGGGTTTGTAGCACGTTAAACTATCTCATTACTGGGAGAATTGGGAGTGTGTGGACAGTGTCTGCAAGAGACGGTGAAGGAAATGTCAGATGAAGCAGTTAAGACCAGTCAGTGGATCTGGATGAGGAGAAATAAAGTAAGCTGGGGGCCAAAATAGGGTAGGTAGTCTGAGTGTTGTCACTACCTGGAGCTCTCATGTACGGAGCCTGGGTCCATTGATCGTGACAATACTTTAAGAGTTGTGTTAGATGGTGGGAGCTGGCATGGAGGGGGATGGCTCTGAGACGACAGAGCAGGAAGCCTCTATGAGGTGTCGTGGGACTAACCTAATGAAACATCAGTGAAGGGTGGTGCCCACTTGATAACTCCAGTGATATGCTGCCACATGCTGCCCATCTGACTAATGTATTTTGGGCTGTGGGGACATGAGGAGCAATATGGTCAGTCACTAAACTTATCAGTAGAGGAGAAGTGGGGTAGGTTTCTTCACTGAGTGCCTTGTGTTTGTCTGAAATTGGTAATGTGAGGAGTTTTACAGAACTTCATGCGGACTCATCGGGGTCACCTTGATAATGCCAAACATATTTTACAAATTAAAATCTAGATGGTTGTAATTGTCACAGAGGCGCCTGGAGCAGTGGATGCTGTTGCAAAACAATGCCAAACTACTTGTTTGGTCTTCCACTTTTGTTTTTTCTGACTGCATTATTCTAGCAAGTTGTTGCACCACAGTCTCCATTTCCCCATTAGATTACAGCTCCGCTGGGCACAATAATCTTAATAATATCCTATAGTGTGTGATGCGCCATTATTTTCAATTCTTGTAGTGTGTGCATGTCTGAGATTGGACAAAAGAAGATCTGTGAAGCTTCTTTTTAATGTGTGTGATCCAACGTGATGTGAAAATGTGTTAGGATGTTAAGACTCATGTAGTGTGACTGCAGAAAAAGTTACAGCTGCTCGCAAAAATTAGTCTTGAACATAAACTCCTGTAAGCTCAAAAACTGTCTCCAGTTTTGGTACAAAGCAACCAACTTTTTAATTAGGCAGTCTTTTTGTTCTCTGTGCACATCTGTTTCCTCATGTTCCCAGTCTTTATGTAAAGTCATGCTTACTGGCTACTGACTTCAGCTTCATATCTCGCATACACACATGAGAATGGTGTCAATTTCTCATTTAACCAGAGAAAGCAAAATGTCAAACTCTTTCTTTAGCAGCATGAGGGCGCTTTAAAGGAAAGTGTTGAGATAACTGGCGACAGAGCAGAAGTCCTTTAATTCATGAATAAAAGGCTTTTTAAAATTTAAAAGGAGCATTGTTGAGTTTTGGCAGTAAAATGACAAAAGGAATAAGTGCTTAACATTTTTTTTCCCCACTGGTGGCCGGTTTTATCTGTGAGTGAAACACCACAGATGAACACCTTTTGAACTGTTTTTGGAACAAACCTTGTAGCTGCAGCTGCTTTCTCATATTTACAGAAGGAATTATCTTTTTAGATTTGGAGTCAGTGAGGCCAATTGTTCATTATGCAGGTCTAGAAATAATTATTTATCAGCCTTTCAGATTAAGCAGCAGTCACTGAGGAAGTGTGCATAAATCTGCATTTCCACAATAATGGAAATATGTCTTATTAAAAGATATGTGGGTGACAACTATCGAGCACAGCGGCATATTAGAGTAGAAGGAACATTTTTCCTGCTCTGCTCTATTAGAGAGCAGGGAAATTGTTCCTTCTACTCAACTAACATGTTAGTTGCTGCAAAAAATAAGGTTTTTTATTTTGAGGTGATGTGACCCCACATTCACTGCATCAAAGTGACTCACAATAATGTAGACAACTCTCCTATTAGGGTCAGATTTATGTTTCTGCTGTACAAGGTTCACAGGTAAGTAAGGCTTGTTAAATGGACAGCAGCTTGTAAATGTCCTTATTCCCTCATGCCCTCTTAGAATGAAGCCAATTTTTCTGTTCCTGCATGTAAGAAATATTCTTAATAATATGAAGAATGCATAATTCATAACATTAGTATTTTTTTAATCTTATGAATTTATTGGAAATGTAGCCACTGGAGACGCAGCATCTCATTTTCAAGGGTGCCCTAAAAACACAAATGTAAAATACTTGCAAACATACTACATGTTATACACAAATAATAACACAGTAATGATATAATAAATATTGATAGCACAGGAAAATTAAAAGGACAAACAGGCTGCTTTACGATGAGAAAATTAAGATGGCCTGGAGCAGCAGAAAGTGGTAAGAGATCTCTGAAACCGTGGAGGATTACTCCAGTCTGAAGAGGGTTTGTATTGGAATGACCTGCATCTGACGTCTTTGAAAACTCTAGGGACATAGAAAAATGTTTTTGCACGTGTCTGAGTGGATATGAAGAAGAGAATGGTGAGTTCTATGCAGACACCTCAAAATGAATCTACAAAGAGAATGAAATAAAACATTAAGGGGCCTATGATAAGTGTCAGAGGTGTTTTGATGGACAGTAACCAATAATAACTCAGAAATTATTTGTTTTCATACAACCATAAGTTTAAAAGTTTAAATAAAACTAAAAAATAACACCTATAAAACAACAATCTAATGAATTTGCAACGACTGTCTTTAGTAGTGGTTATTATTGCATGTATTTTCACTATTATGCTTGCTGGATTGCATCAAACTTTGACAGGCTTGCGTCCTTCATCGTACAGCTGGGGTTTGTGACTTCAGCACTTAGTCGAGCTTTTCATGCATATGTTCAACTTCAGCAATAACAGGAAGATATGAGTTGGAGCCCTGTGAGGTTCAGAGTGAGGTTTGTATTGGCAGGTGATGGAAAAGGTTGTTCAATATAGGATGAAAAATTCTTAATATTAAAGGGCCCTGGATAAGGAATTTGTGTGAGATAAGATAAGATAAGGTACAGTGTATGCGACTATTATACAAGTAGGAGTAAGTGTCAGGATAAGTGCTGAAAATATAGATTTGAAGATTTTTTTTTCAAGATGGGGAAGATTGATATTGTCTTTCTAAAGGATACTGATTCATTCACATTAGAAAGAATCATTTCACTGGAAATGAAGTTTTTAATCTGGTATACTGTGTTTGGTATACAGTTTGTTTTTTTACTGCTCTTTGTACTAGAAAGGTTGTGATCTTTTCTTCAATGATACAAATGATACAAGTGAGTAGCTGAATATTATATTCAAACATATTATTATTATTATTATTATTATTATTATTATATTTGAATGACTTGGGTGTTTTAACCCTCTCAAAGTAAAAACAGACATAAGGAAGGTCCACAGACTCAACCAGAAGCTGAAACATGAAACTAATATTTGTTTGAAGAGAGAATATTAAAAATAATAATAATAAAAAAAAAAAAGGTCAGAGAAGCAATTCAGAACGATTTTAGATGTTTTTTTTGTTTAAACCCCACACCCCCTCTGCTTTCCGAGTTTTACATCAACCCCTGAACCCAGGGTTGAGAGGGTTGCTTGAAAGGCATGTTATCTTTAAAACCATTTTTCATAGCAAGAAACTGTGAAAACTAAAATAATAATTGGATTTTTCAACTTTCTGATGGTCCTTGAACTCTTCGCTTGTTAAGTGCTGTTCTTGGTAAAATGTCACTGAATAAAAGCCTAAAATCATGATATTTCATCAAAATCACTGTATTTTCCATGTCTTGTTTAAAAATGTGCCAAAACCAAACCATTTGCACTAACCACATTCTGCAAAAAATTAAAAATGATGAGCTCCTTGATGCATCTGTGAAGCCATTAGTGACTCAGCTGCAACCAACAGTCACATGAGAAAAATTCAGAGACTTTTCAGCTGAACTCGGATGAAATGCAGGCTGTGTTTACAATGAGCAGACAGGAGATAAATGTGGAAGAAATTAAACATATAAGTACTACAATATCTATAGTATGTAGCGTTAAATATTTTCCTCCCAGTATTGGTAACACCTGTGGGTACTTGGAAAAAATATTATATATGTTGATATCACTTTGTTTTTTTTTCTCCATTTTTGTAAAATAAATCATTTTAATAATTTTGCTTCTGATTTTTATTGTCTTTGTGATTTATGGTATTATAAGTTTGTCATACTGCATAGAAGACATTTTTGAGTTCTTTCTACTTCTAGCCATGATTGTGCTTTTTCCATAGAGGTGCACAACTTTATACTGCAGTGAACAATGAGCCCACAGTGAGTAAAACTGTGACAGGAGCAAAAAAAAACGCCCAGAAACTGCTCAGAGTTTAGAGAGTTAAAAAAAAAAAGAAAAGGAGAAACTATAACTAGACACAGTGAATGCATGGGAGTTCTGAAAGAAACACTGTCTCTGTAAGGAAATAACTTATTTGAATTTTCCCATATGAATAAAATTCCCATTTACTATTCATACACTGAAGCCCCGTAGATCTGATCATCATTCTATCAACTTCTATTACAGCCTGTGATATTTCAGAACAGCTCTGTTTGATAATAAAGCACAAAAACAAGAAAATGGGAAAGTTTGCGATCGAGATGACCCCATTTAGATTCTTCTCCCAGCAGCCTTCTCAATATGTAAATCTACTGGCAATTTATTTGGCAAATACAAATTGCAAATTGCCTCCCCTGGGAGATGTGACTGTGTTTGGCTGAGGCAGAAAAGCAGGTCTGGTGAATGACAGTTTTTATTTACCTGGTGAGCAGAACAGCCACGTCGTGGTGCAGCGGGTGTTCGTCCCCCTTCATGTTCAGCTTCTTCTGCCACTTACAGAAGCTGTTCAGGCTGTTGTCAGCGTGGTGTGTAATTTTTAAGTCATCCTGTTCGCCATGTGTCACAGTTACATGGAGGGAAGAGAACATACAGTAAACAAACCAATCATTTGAAGCTAATGCACTCTGAGTGTACCAAAAGGGCTTTTATGAGTGCACAGCAAAGTAGAAAATACAGCTACAATTTGATGGAAGATGCTATAAAATGCTTTAGATTCTGGTAAATTGTACCATCACTGCTTACATGATTTTTAGCAAGCCTTATTCACAGACAAAAACAAGAAAAAGACATAATTTCACTGTGTTACTGTGTACAGTTTGGTTACACTGACGTCTGCCATTTTAACATCACCCCTGCTGGCAGTAAGTTTGGTTACACTGACGTCTGCCATTTTAACATCACCCCTGCTGGCAGTAAATTTCTGTATATTTTTAAAGTTGATTTGAATAAACACGTTTCCCAATGCAGTGGCTTTTGAATTTGCGCACATAATAATCTAGATAACCAGCCAAGTCCATCAGCATATTTTCTTTTCACCTGATTTGTCACAGTATAATTAACTTACTCATCTGATTTACTAGTATTAGCGATTGTTGTGCTTATTTGCTCCATTCATGTGAAATCATAATCTGCTGCTGCACAGGACAATAAAGGAAATATTTCAGTTTAGTTGCCAACAATGTAACAGCAGGAATTATTGCAGTAAGCTCAATGTAAACAGGTGTCATACATAAAATAGCTGCAGGAGAGAGAACTGGCAGTCACATCAATTTATTTCACCTGCAAAGTAAATGTTTATCCACAGTGTTTTAATTGACACAATAAAGCCTGAAAGATTAGCTTATTTGCTCAATTTACATGAACCCACATCTCATCTGCTGCTGCACAGGACAATAGAGGAAATATGTATGTTCAGTTAATTGCTGCCAACAATGTAAAAGCAGAGATTCCTGCATTAGGCTCTTTGCAAACAGGTGTCATTCATAAAATGTCCACAGCAGAGAGAACTGACAGTCACAGCTAATCTGGTCACATTAATTAATTCCACCTGCAAAGTAAATGTTTATTCAACACATTCTAATTGACACAATGAACCCTAAAAGGTGTGAGGTACAACATTAACACATCTGAGCAGACTAATTTATTAGCCTCTGCTTGGCATATTTTGTATTCAGATTGTTCCACACCCACAGCATCAAAAATGTATGAGAATGCTGAGATAAAACCTGTTCTCTTTAAAAACATAGCTGTAAATTTATATGCCAGAACTACATCAAATTAGTGTTGAAACATAGCAAATAGTTGAAGAAATTCTTGAAAATTTGTGAAAATATGCTTTCATAGAGTCAGATGAGAAGATACCCGTCTCATGCCAGTACAGAAAATATAGTGTTAACTTAGTTCAGCCTAAACACTGGAAACAGGACCTGAGATCTCCACAGGTAATAACATCCACCTGCTGGCATCTCTAAATCTCTTTACCTTATTGGTTATACACACACTGGCCACTTCATTAAGTACTCCTGATGAAATCCAATGTGATCTAATACAACAGCTCTGCCATTCATTTTACTTTTATGAAGTTTCTACATGTTTACATTTTGTTGATGCTATCACAAAGATGATTATTTTATTTTATTTTGATTATTGAGGTCAGAGCACATGGT
>OMNN01025612.1:0-10149 GCA_900302755.1 Chromis chromis
CTTTAAAGGAATCACTGATGTTATCAAATTTAACACAGAGGGCCTGTTTTCAAAAAATTCACAACTCAAAAAGTATTTGGAGTAGAGCTGTGGGATTTTGCAAGATTCCATGGTTTAGGTAGAAGTTTTTGCATGATTTTTTTTTGATCCATGACCTCAACTGGGAGGCCTTACGTGATTTGGCATGGAATGACTCATTACCTGAAACAATATTTCATATTAAACAGGCTAACCGAGTGTTCTGCATAATATGTGTGTGATTTGTCTTGTTGGAGCAGTTGTTACATTGTTGTATTTGTGTATGTGTCTTAGGTTTGACAGTGTGATAAGTTTTAAAGGCAGAGCTGATCCAAAGTGTAAGAGGCCGCAGTCGACTAAGAGAGCAGTCTGCAGCATCAGCAAACACACCAAGTTCTCAGTGATGGGCGAAGATAGCACACAGCCACAGATCAGCACCTCCGTCTGCAAGGTACCACCTGTAAACATTTTAAGGCTTTACACTATCCGTAAGACAGGGGACTAGGGAAGTAGTCTCTGCTGGTTGATCTAAGATGTAATGTTGGATATTTCCAACTTGACATATGCAGGGTTTTGTAGATACATGCACCTAGAGGCACGTCTTCAGGGGGTAACAATAGTTGTTCCCTGACCAGCTGGGACATAGAGTGCACTGCAGGTTAGATACTGTTCACTGAAAATCTCCTGGCCATCTTTTTGCCAGCCAATGGTGTAACTTTGGCAGGTGTTTGTGTCTGTCTGTATAGGTCCAAGTATTTAGATAGTGACACATTTCTTAAAATGTTGCTTCTGTGCACCACCACGGTGGATTTGAAATGAAGCAGTCAACATGTGACCGAGTTGTAGACTTTCAGCTTTAATTGAAGAGGTCTAACAAAAATATTGCATGAACGAGTGCAGGTTGGAAAAACAATGTGACCTCCTATGCTAATGACATCTACAGCTTACCGGAGTGAGGAGCAAACCTGGAGTCTAGGCAGTGAAACTAGATTTGAAGTGTTGGTTAGAGCTACTCTGACTTAGAAAAAAACAAAACACTCAAACATTTTAGGCCTGAAATAAGAAATAAATAAGAAATATCTGGTGGTGTGAATGATGCCTTTTAAATAGGTATTAGTAGACTTGCCATTGAAAGTTGTTGATTTCCTTTAGTTGGGCAGAATTACAAAGAAATCTCAAAGAGTTTAGTCCAGTTACACAAACTGTCTACATGGACATGATTTATTTCTGTGGCTGCACACCCTAGAAATGGACATCCAGCGAAGGCAACTCCAAAATCACAAAGCTAAAACCTCAGCGAGGTAACAAAGAAGCCCAAAGAAGGACATCAAGGTTTTCATGAGCAAGTTAACATCTTTGCTCGTATTCACAAATCATTAAACAGGCATAGTGTCAATGGCGGGACTCCACGAAGAAAGACACTGCAGACGAAAAGCATGGAGCTGGGAATATGTTAAATCATTATTATTAATTATTTATAACAATCAGAAATGGAAAGTACCAAAATAGAACTTTATCAGTATGAACATTACATACAAGACAAAAATGAGTGTTTGTTTCACAGGTCCAAAAGTTCCTTGAAATGGTCCAGAGAGAGACACAGATGACTAACTTTGACCAATGTGAGGTGGGAGGAGGAAGCACATCTGAGGTCAAGCCTCCATTTCTTGCAGAAGCGATCGGGGAAGAAGAGAGGAGGAGGAGCAAGGAGCTGAAGAGTGTTAAAAAGGAAGATAAAGAGGGCTTGAAAGAAAAGGGCTCTAATTGTGTGTCCAGTTTGGACGCAGAAAGGAGTAAATGCACTTTGCCAAACACTTCTTTTAACTTTGCCAGTGGGTCTGTGGACAGTGAGAGGGAGGAGGGGGTAACGGATCAGCCCTGGAGACAGTTGACATGTCTACAAATTCCTGACTTTCTCCTGCCTGATGCGCCTGAAGGTAAACAGTGTCTGTCAAATGATTCTAATGGTATACACCGATCAGCCACAACATTATGACCACTGACAGATGAAGTGAATAACATTGATTATATTGGAACTATGCGGTGTTCTGCTGGAAAACCTTGGATTTTGATATCCGTGTTGATGAGACTTAGACACCCAAATAAACATTGTCCCAGAACAAGCACACTCCCTCATGCAAATGGAAATCCCAAATGTCACTGGCCTACCCCCGCAGGAAAATGCACCCCACCACATGGCAAAAACATCAAACAATCAGGAACATATTGAGGAACATGACAATGGCCCAAGATGTTGATTTGACCTCCAAACTTCCTAGACCCCATTCTGATCAAGCATCAACAGGATGCAGTGGAACAAGTTTGATTGACAGAGGCCCTACTGCACAAGCCAGAGTACCCAAAGGATCCAGTGCCAATGTCCTGGTGCCAGACCCCATAGGACACCCTGAGAGGTCCTCTTGTCCATGCCCAATGGTTCAGAGCATTTTTGACCACATAAGGGGACCAACACAATATTAGGCAGGTGGTCATAATGTTGTGCCTGATTGGTGTATCTGCGATTAATGTCAGTAAGTCTTGATGGGGTAATTTCTAAACCACATTAGATTCCTATGTAATACTAGTCCTGTGCAAATAAGGTTTTTGATGTCGAACATTGAAATTGTGGTCATTGTGGTTAAAAAACAAGCTGATGTAAGTGTTAGTTTATGCAGTGAAGCTCCACAAGTTAACAAGTTCAGGGCAGAAGGAGACAGACAGCAACACAGCAATGTCACGGACACAAAAGGAGGGGACGAACTACAAAAGCGACAATGCATTCCCACAGGAGAGATGACAGATAGCCACAGTTTGTATGACAAAAAGGTAAAGTCATGGGCAAACTGTGGAGGAGATAAGAAGGAAACAGCAGGCATTCAGACAGTGTTTCAGATATATTCAGGAATATGACACAAGTGGTAGAAGCAGCATGAAAACACACGGCGAAGTGGATGCCATTGAATACATCTGACACCCATTTCAACAGCATGAGCCTGCAGGGCTGAGAAAGTGGACTTACAACCTTGTGTCCGTTTGTGTGTCCACGGCTCTGTTTGTGTGAGAGGCCGATTCACCTCGAGCAGAACTGTGAACCTTTGAATGGAGGCATCAACCAGAACGAAAACGCCGGTTTGGTCCAGGAGCCAGACTTTGGAAAATACCTGTTAGAAATATAGATGATAGCGAGAGAGACAGAACACAAGATACAGAGGAAGAGAGAAGGAAGTGGGAGCAGAGAGAGCGAAAAAGAAATAATGAGAATGTTACACTGACAGGGACATACACAACATGAGTAAATAGAGAGCGAAGAAGGGGGAAAAAAGAGCAGCACAAAACCTCAAGCTGTCTTTCAAACAGATGAGAACCTCAGCACTTTAGGGCCATGTTCCCAGCTGTCACAAAATAGTAAAACGTATGAAAACAAAAAAAGCAGTCTGTCACAGTGGCACAGGCTGAAGGATAAAGGTCAGAAAATGATCTGTCATTGGCATAATTGCATCCGCCGCAGTTGTGTATCAGTGGCCTGGCGATTCTCAGATTGCTTTTCACACTTCATTCATCTCTTGATGGAAAGGTAATCCCGGAGACACAAAAGTTAGTGGTGGAAATGGGAGGCTGAAAGAGCGGGAGATAGACTTCAGGTGAATCCAAGGTGACACCGAGCAGACTACGGCTGCTTGTGAACTCACATAGAAAGGGAAAAAACTGAGTCAGAAATCCCCTTGTAAAAAAATAATACAAATACTCCTTTATACCAGTAATGTAAAAGACATTTTCCATGGTAAAAACTAAAATAAAAATAACCGCTCCCAGATCAAGAAGGAAGAAATCCAACAATAAAAGTAAAGGCAGACTTGTTTTTGGATGTGGGAAGCTCAGTTTCTGGTGTCCAAGTGCAATATTGAACATCCTGGTACCTCCCATCGCCCAACTTAACCCTAATGTGGTTTTACTACTCCAGGGCAACTAGCTATAAACCTTATTTTAACTTTTCTCTAACAACACGATGCACCACAGGAGTCTCCTCATGTTCACTTTAGATGGTCACTGGTTCCCACTAACCCGCATACTGGTCGTACATTGTTATCCCAGTTTCTCTCCCCACCTCCCACCCTGCTGTGACCATGCGACTCCTTCTCCCCTGTGCACCTTGTCTGTGATGTGGACATTCTCCTCTTGTCATCCCTCATTTACTCTGTTGAGACCACGATCGTTGTCATGGTCACCATCCTCGTCTATTGTTGTAATGTTTTCCATTATCTGCCTCCATTGCGGGGAGCGACCTGGAGCTGGCTGTTGCTCTGTTTCACCGTTTCACACTCACCCTTTCATTCTTGATTACTCTTGTGCCGCAGGTATATTTAAAACAAGCAGTTGTGGATGAGGAGTGGAGCCTTCAACTTGTGCAACCTCAATGATCTCAATGCAACAAAAAAAAGCAACAAAAAAGACAAGAAGATCAATACAAACCATATCCTAACAAGGACAGCTAGCACTCGAATACAAAGGAGATTTAAAAAAATAGCTGTGAGCTACAAAATCTGCCCCTGAAAATTCCTAAACGCAATGAAATTACCACAGACAGACACACGGCACATTTAAGGCCAGACTGAAATGCAGTTATGGAGTATAGGCTTGTTTCTACAGCCAAAAAATTGTCTTTTTTGGAGTGGAGTGGCCTAAACAGCTACTTTCAATCAGATGATTGCAGTGACTGATAAATAAATAAACCAAAATAGAAACTACATGATTGTACGCTTGCAGGAGACGCAACATTGAAGCAACAGATGTGAACACAACTAGCAGGACTTTAGTAAGTGCAGTATAATTAGTGCAATAAGTTTAAGTTGCTATGTTAAATTTGCTCCGCTGTTGTATATGATTAATTTCAGATCACCCAAAGACTAGTATTTTTACTCAAGTACTTAACTAGCCATCAAATGATAATTCAACAGCACCATTCAAAAGTACTAGTCTATCCCAGTCTTGCTCTATACACACCCACAACATTAAAACCATCTGCCTAATATTGTATAGGCCCCCCTTGTGGTGCCAAAACATCTTTGACCTGTCAAGACCTGGACTTTACAAGACCTCTGAAGGTGTCTTGAGGTATCAGACACCAAGACTTTAACGTTGATTTAGGCCTTAGAGGTTTTTCGGTACAACACAGAGTTGTTTGAACCGATTGAGATCAACACCTTAAACACCTTGTCATGCTCTTCAAATCATTCCTCAACTATTTTTGCAGTGTGGCAGGGAGTACTGAAAGGGTGTCATAGGTGTTGAGGTAGGTGCATCCACATGAATGCCAGAACCCAAGGATTTCCAGCATAACATTGCTGAAAGTATCACACTGCCGACGTCAGATGGTCTTCTTCCCATAGTGCACACATGCATTTGGCAATGATGTGAAGGAAAGCATGATTCATCAGACCAGGCCACCTTGTTCCGTCGCTCTATTGTCCAGTTGTGACGCACACATGCCCATTGTAGGTGGTTTCGGTAATAGACAGGGAACAGCAGGGGCACTCTAACCGGACTGGCAGTACAATAAGCAGTGAGGTAATGTGTGTTCTGACAGCTTTCTATCACTACCAACCAGAGTTTGAAACGAAGGCAAGAAATAGAAAGTTAGTTGAAGGTGAGTTTCCTTTCCAAGTATAGAACCTTTAGTCTTTGAACAGATGGATTAATGACCCTCAGTTGAAGTCTGGTTTACCCATGAAAAAACAATGATTAGGTTAGATATGGGTTTCTGCAATATGTGCTACAGTAGCTCTCCTGTGGGATCAGACAACATGAACCAGGCGTCCCTCTCCACATGCATCAGTGGGCTTTGGGGACCCATGACCTGTTGTCCTTCCTTGGACACAAGTTGCTCAGATTCTTGTACTTGCACATTTTCAACTTCCAGCACATCAACTTGAAGAACTGAGGATGCGTTACAATACCCATACCATCATACAACATACCAGGAAAAGACTTCAAATGTCACAATGCATAGTATGTTACATGCAGTATGCCACAATGCCAGGATGTCATTTTGTGGTATGCAAGCCACCATGTTTGTCTGATCATTCTGACCTACCGGAATATATGTAACAGACCTAACAGTGTTTTGCTCCAGTTACAAACTTCAGTTGCCAGGGGTGCACAGCTAAGTGATTTCACACTGCAGATTGTGATGGATATACGAGCAAGGCGGTCAAAGCTTAAGGCTAGTAATGTGTCCCAATTGTACGTATACTGCACAATACAGTATGTGCATTATAAGGGCAGCTCCAGTGTGTACTGAAAGTAAAAAGAAAAAGCATTTGCACATACATTTAAAGTCACCGTATCAACTGTGGGGTCCTACATTCATCCCAGTCACAGCAGAGAATACAAGAAGAAAAAGTGCAGCAGAGAAGAAACAAGGAAAAGGGGAGAGGGTCCACATCTGCGACTCTAACTGCAGATGAAAGGAAGTCGTTTGAAGTTGATGTGGTGCTATTTCTCCAATGACTCAGATTAAACACTGATGCCCGTTCGGAGCAGCACATTCATCACTTCAATGATACTTTTAGTGGCCGTTCCCCTGCTCAGGCGGAAATTAACAGCACTCTGGTGCCCTGTGTGTGCACGAAACCTGCACTTTCTCTCACACACACACACAC
This sequence comes from Chromis chromis, assembly GCA_900302755.1. Taxonomy (NCBI): domain Eukaryota; kingdom Metazoa; phylum Chordata; class Actinopteri; family Pomacentridae; genus Chromis; species Chromis chromis. Next base: position 6,678 of record OMNN01025612.1, read on the forward strand.
ACACACACATTTGCATGCAACACACTAATGCAGTATTCTGCTCACATACGAAGACTGCAGGTGTTTTGGGAATGTGAAAGCTTTGTTTTTGATTTCGGCTATTTTCCATTCTGGGAACATAAGATCTTTATCCTATTTTTAAAAACCGCAGTCCCTCATCAAACTCATTTACCTGCAGGAGGTCAAGACTTTTAAATTATGTCATTAAAACATTATGATGAATCATTTATTTACAAGGTTGATTATAATTTAAATGATAGATGATGGTTCTGGATAATGTTAATGTTGACATGGTGAAAGACAATCAGTAACTGCAGGTTTCATTATGCACAGCTTGCATATAGTATGTATGCAGGAACGAGATGACTATCAAATTATATAATGATCATTAAAACTTGGGGGAAAGAGAATTTTGTTTGCTTTAAGTTACATTTGACAAACAATTTTCAAAATAAAAGTAGTAAAAGAACACATTCAGCCTGATTTGTGGCTATTTTAAACTCCCACAATGGCACAGGGTCATTAGTATGGCAACATCCAGAGGGTCAGTTATTTACTTTCAGTTTGGTTGGGTGTAGAAAGAAGCCTGGCCTCTAGGGGTCTCTATTGGGGTTTTAAGGAATCAAAAGCACATTTCCATTTCTCCCAAATGATAGGTTGTGGGGTTAGGGTTTCACTATTTATGTGTACTGTGTGTGTGTGTACTATAAATTCTCTCATGCACACAGAACATACAGTGCTTAGCAGAGTAGTTAGCCATGCTGCTAAGTCTGAATCAGTGTAATTTGATCGGTGTGGTCCTAACCTCACGGGATGAATACCCAATAAAAGACATTTTGGCGTCTGGATAAGCATAAATCCATCCAATTTGAGGCCTAATTAAGTAGGACTTACATAGCACCCTGGGACAGTCTGTTATAAGGGACAGAAAAATGACCGGAGGCATCAACGTCTGTGCCGTCTCAGGAGAGCAGTAGATCCAATAAGGATGGAAATAAGAGAGGGGTCACTGTGGCTTACTTTCGCATGGAAGCACGTCATCAGAACAGACTGACACACACACACACATACAGTAGGTATACACAGGCTGCAGCACAAAGACTATGTTGTGTTGCCAAAAAAAAAGCAAATCAGAGATGCAGGATTAAAGCTGCAGTAAGTGATTTTGAAACAGTTTTGAAGCATCACAGAAACCGGCTGACAAAATAATTTCACCCTCAAGATTTAGAAAGTAAAGAAACACATTTTGTTTTACATTGAGGAGCAGCTGTTTGCTTTATTTCTCCATCACTTTATATTATCGCATCACAAACAGCAGCGGCTATTGAACCAACTTTAATCCAACATCTCTCATAAGCACAGCTTGTTGCTTCCACTATAAACAAGCCAAGTTTCCACACATACACACACAGCACACACACACACACACACACATAAACTCCCATGATAAGCGCTATCTAATAATGATAAAAGGGTCCGGGGCGAAAATGTGGATGCTTCTGTATGGACAAAGATATACATGAGTCACGTCGTGCCACAAAACAAATTAGTCTCTGTCAAAATCCCTTCAGATGCCTTCCTGTGCATTTCTAGATTTCACAGCCGGAGCAAGGAAAAAAAAATAAAGGCCTCCTGCGATAGAGAGACAGAGAGCCGTATCGGGAGGTCATCTGTGCTTCAAAAGGGAGATATATTAAATTCATTCATCTCAGTCAGTGGGAGTGCCAGTACTATGGCTTCCATGTGATGAGGGATAGAGAGATCTCCCCCTCTCATTTGGCCCTGCCTGGCTCACCGCCTTCAGAGGCATTGTTTGGGAAAATATCCCCTGTAACAGAGCCAGTGATTAAATAAAGACAGAGAGGTGTGTGTGCACGGCTGTATTTGCTTGCGTGTCTTGCATGGGTGCACGTGGAAAGAACACAATGAACGGCCGGCGCTTGGAAGTGGTCGACAAGAAAAAAGGGAAAAGAGGGAGGAAGCGGGTGATGAAATGAAAAAAAAAAGGTTGAAAATGAGGGAGAGTGGTGCAGAGAGAGGGAAAGCAACGGAGAGGCCACCAGGAGGACATAGAGGAGGGAGGGCAGACGGCGGCCAACCTCACATTTATCATGTGTCACCACGTCGTGCTCGTACAGCACTTACATACAAGATAGATGTAGTATCTCACACACACATACATTCACTGACCATATCAAGCAACAACCTTGAGGGTTATTTAAACAGACTGCGCGATGTGTGGGTGCGTGTACGGCCTGCTATAAGTATGTTTTAACAATAAAGAAGATGTTACAAGACAGCAGAGAGGTTAACCATGATTCATAGCTGTTACCACGTGTCAAATCTCAACTTTGATCGATCTGCGTTTTGCACTCGCGCGTCTCTCTGAGTCACAGTCGGTGAGAGGCAGAGAACGGAGGAGCTGAGGTGAAGGATGCAAAAAGAAAAGGGGAGACAAGTGAGGCCAAGTGAGGAAATGGAGAGACGGAATAGTTTGAGCCAGATGGAGGACTCAACACCTGGTTTATTACCTTATGAAGGCAAGGTGTTGTGCGATGAGGCCGAAAGCTGCCTCTGCAGCTCCGACAGCCAGAATAACAGGAACCTGGCAAGAGCCGAACACGAGTCCTGATTATTCACGTCTCTTGATGCTTCAAAGAAAGGACAAAATCCACGTTAGTGCCCGTTTCAGCGGAGTTATTTAATATCACATCTATGATTACACAGTAGGACTTCTTAACTGCTTTGTTAAGCCTAAAGAAAACTGACTAAAGTGAGTTAAAATGTCAGTTCTTCAGGAACGGGCATTCATACATCAAAAAGATTTACTTAACTGCAATTACAGCCTGTTCTGTGGTGTTAATGTGTCCCACTTTATTGCACTTAATACTGCGTGGGAGAGCCCAATTTATCACCACAGAAACATGTGAAAAATGATGTGTATGTAAGTCTGAGAAGTGCTTTAAGAGCAGGAAGGTGAGAAGGATGCAAATGCTACAGTCTGGCTACTGTGGCGCCTGTAGACTTTCAATTTATGACTTTATTCTGCAGCTAATTCCATTTGCCACAGAGGAGGCTGCATTTCTTGGCTTATACTTAATTCTATGACAAATTCGGAAGTGGTGGGATCCTCGGGGGGACTAACAAATGGGTTTCCAAACTGCCAGCATTGTTGTGTTGACTTTACATCCCGCAGCCCTTCACCTGTTTCCCTGGCTCATGCTTTTTACAGTTCGCAAATATGCCCAGGTTCACCGGTGCCTAGCCAGTGAGGTGTATTCTCATGTAAAAGTCCTCTTTGGCTTATTCACGCTGCATCCCTTTGATGACATCTTCTATAGCCTATCCGGCACTACTCAGCTGGTCCTCTCATCTTTTCAACACAATTTTCTCCTGATCCCCTTCTTCCATCTCTCTCTACTTCACTCTTCTCCCATTCATCTCGTTTCATTAGTCCCCCCCCCCCCCCCCC
>OMNN01025613.1:0-13592 GCA_900302755.1 Chromis chromis
TATGTGGTCAAAAATGCTCTGAACCATTGGGCATGGACAAGAGGACCTCTCAGGGTGTCCTATGGGGTCTGGCACCAGGACGTTGGCACTGGATCCTTTGGGTACTCTGGCTTGTGCAGTGGGGCCTCTGTCAATCAAACTTGTTCCACTGCATCCTGTTGATGCTTGATCAGAATGGGGTCTAGGAAGTTTGGAGGTCAAATCAACATCTTGGGCCATTGTCATGTTCCTCAAGATGTTCCTGATTGGTTGATGTTTTTGCCATGTGGTGGGGTGCATTTTCCTGCGGGGGTAGGCCAGTGACATTTGGGATTTCCATTTGCATGAGGGAGTGTGCTTGTTCTGGGACAATGTTTATTTGGGTGTCTAAGTCTCATCAACACGGATGTTAAAATCCAAGGTTTTCCAGCAGAACACCACATAGTACCAATATGATCAATGTTATTCACTTCACCTGTCAGTGGTCAGAATGTTGAGGCTGGTGTATATTATCATCGCCATATCACATGACTAATGGCCCATTACAACCCATGGCTCGCATGCCTCGAGGTGTGAATGATTGGGAAGCTACTATACAAGGGATGACCCAAGGTGTTAATGATGGTGAAACTTCATGGGAGAGATTTAAAGACTGACTGTCATAAATATCCTCCTATGTTTAAAGATGTCGGTTCCAGGGTCATTGATCAGTTACCTATTTAAGTATTTTTAAGCTTTTCACTAGTTCCAGTGTCTCAAATGCAAATGTTTTCCCTGCCTGATATGAGACCAAACATAAGCTACATTTGGATTTTGGACAGTTCATTGGGAAATAACAACATCTAGAAATTTTTACCAGGGGCTCTGGAGAATGATGATCATTTTTGACAATTTATAAACCAAACAACTAACTGAGAAAAACACTGGGAGATTAAAACTTAATTATAAAATCAAATTGCAGCCCTAAAAATAGTAAGATGGTAGCATCTGTTTTTGGTTCATCAATCGAAGTAAACACCTGACAAAGTGCTTCAAAAGCATTTTTTTAGTAATTAAAATATCTACTGCTACGCCAACAATAGCAGACAAGGCTCAGTGATGCACAGGACAGCTTTTAGAGAGCTGTCAAAGATGAGATGCATTCAAATGCTGTTGAGTATTTCCGTTACAAGGTCAATACCGTCCGTCTAAATTTGGACTTTTTAACAAGTATACAGTACTATGCAAATGTAGAAGTTTGGACTCTTCTCTACACAAATTACCGCCAGAAAAGTGTCTCATTTGGTTCTTAAAGTTCCTCTCCAGTAAAAATAATCCCTTCATGCTTTAAAAATGGCTTTTCTGCAACTCCACACCATTGCTTCCTTTTAAAATGTACAGATCTATGTAGTCCCTTCATCTTTCTGCACCCACCCATCCACTACATACTGCAGCTTGAGCACACCAGCTCACCTACTACTCTACTAAAATACTGTAAAACTACACTACAGTACCTAGTGGCAAACTGCAATACTGGGTTAATTCAGATAGACATTTTTGGACTGGAAACTGATTCTGAAGAGGAATATTGATACAGAAAGTTTCACCCTGCAAGTTGACATTAGGGCCGGACCCGAATATCCGAATATTTGGTCGTTGTGGTGGTATCCGGATATTAATTTTGAGATCCGAATACTTGGCCACACCCCCACCAGCTAGCGGGACGTGGTTCGGGAAGCGGAAAAAGGACCCGACAGAAAGGCATGGCGAGGACACTGCTGTGCCACCGCCAAAAAGAAAAAAAAAACAGCAGGAGATATCCATGCTAATGCTAATGCTGTCGGACTCCGACGATGAACACCCTGAGGAGCTAGATCGAAGTGCCAAGCGAGAGATGGAGCAGTATTCCCCACCCCCACAGCACAAGCCGAATATGAATTGTCCTTAATTGGACCCGAATATCCGGAGCACAGAAATTGCTATTCAGACCAGCCCTAGTTGACATGACTGGTTCCATAGGTTTGTTACAGGTTTGTTTGTGTAGATCCATGTTTCTGTACACTATAGCTTCTAGCCGTATATGCTCAGTCATAGCATTGATATCTTATTTCAGTCATCATGTGTCTTCCAGTATATAAAAACATCATATGGACATAGCAACAAAATAACAAACTTCCCTCGGAGGGAGGAGACATTTAAGACATTCTGTGGCAAAAAATGGCCCCAAAAGAGGCCAGATCTCAACATCAATGAGTGAGAATGGGAATACATGAACAATCACTTCACTTTTAATGTTTAAAATGTTTGTATAACACTCTATAAAGACTCAGGCCCCATCCACACGAAGCCAAAATGCTTATAGTTTCAAAATCGTTCTTCATAAAGACGGAGCTGTTTCAGTAAATGTGTCCGTCCACACGAATTCACTTGATACACCTGAAAACACATGTCAGGCCTGTTGGTGGCGCTATGACGCCGTAACAGAAACAAGCAGACACTGGCGGCGGGACTTTAGGCATGCGCAGAAATCTGTATACGATGTAAACATAGAACATTTTTCCGGGGTGGATCCAAAATGAAGTGGCGTATTGTGCTTTCCATATTTGTTTGGTGAACACGGTAATAATGCAGAAGAAGTATATTTTGCTGTAATAGCAATAATAGAGTGACTAGCTTCAGCAGTACACACGCAACACTGTACGGCGCCATAGTTGTCTTTTTCAGAGTTTGGCGCATGCGCATTTATCGAGAGGTGGAGCTATGACGCAAGCGTGTCAGAAAAGGATCGGACAGGGCGTAACAATACGGCGTTTTGAGATCTTTGCACTCTGGGACCTAGGTTCAGAAATGATCGTTTTCAGACCCCCAAAACGCCGGCTTCGTGTGGATGATACACGGGGTTGATGAACTATTTGTGTGTTTAGGCCTGGGCTCGTCTTCGTGTGGATGGGGCCTCATATTCTTGCAAATAAAATAGCTTTTTGCCTCTGTTATCTCCTGCCACTGTGGCGTTTCTGGCTTGGCCACAGCAGCATTTATAAAAGCTAAAATTCAGATGAAACTGAATGAATTTTTAAAAACAGTTTGAATTGCAACTTCGGTGTATTTTGATTTATGCAGCTCCGGGAAAATGTGCACCTCCACACATTCACAGTCGCACGAATGAACCCACTGTATTCAAATTGGAATGTAAGAGTGAATATAAAATGTTAATGTCACTTCATAAACCACTGCGGGCTAAAAGCCTCTTGTTTCCCAAACACCCGCTATAACGGTCCATTAGCAACTATGCAAATGATAACATCTGGGGCGAGTCAGCATCCATCAGACACACACACTGTAATAAACACACATGCCGTACACACATGGGTAACAGTTGGATATGTTTGAATGGCATCTTGTCACAACTCTGCAGGAGACTACTTATGGAGTCAAGAAGCGATACAAGCCTCTTATCACTTCTAACTCCCACAGCTCTCACAGATGATGTGGTGATATATGTACCAACGTGCTGACACACAAAGCTCGGAGATTATGGAAATAAATGGATACGGCTGACCATGCTGTATGCAAGAGGCAGCAGCAGAGAGTGAGACATTATACATTCAGATTTGGATGCCTCAGGGGGGCTCAAGGGAGCAGTTATGGTTGGAGCGCAAAGCAAATATTGAAGTGTTGTGTTCGCAACAAAACATTACCACTGAAAGCATAGTTATTTAACATACACACGTGTTTATGTGTGTGTGTGTGTGTGTGTGTGTGTGTGTGTGTGTGTGTACTTATATTGTACTCAAGCTGTGGAGACAAATCTGTTTACGCAGTCACATTGTAGCGACTCGTCTCCTTTTTGGGGACAGAAACAAGCCTGTGTAGTGTAAATAATTAGTTTCTAAGACTTGATAGATCTAGGTTAGGGTACTGATTAGGGTTAGGTAAGTAGTGATTATAGTCAAGGGTAGTGTAAGTCACCAGGAAATGAATGGACATCATCGTTATGTCCTCTGAAGTGAAGGAAAACATGACTTTGTGTGTGTGTTTGTGCCACAGCATGCAACACACCAGATGACAGCACTCTGGCTAGTGCGGATGTAAAATGAATTCTGAGCAGCTTCAGGCAAAATTTGAATACAGATAGTTTGTAAGTACAAATGCATACATTATTCCTTGTCTTTGTAAGTATGATTTTATATCCAAGATGACAAAATAAAAAGGGGATTTTTTTCTGAAAACACATTTCCATCGCATTCAAAAGGGTGACGTGTGTAGAATTTCAACGTCGAATTACTATAGGCGAGTGCAAATCATGTGAAAGGACACGATCACTGTGAATTTCTAAGGAAGCGTGATTGGTGTACGGCACACAAAAAGAGTTTTTCCGCGGTCAAATAAAAGCTTTTCACAGCAGCAAAGGAATAAGTGAAAGGAATGAATTCTTTTCAACAAAGTGAAAGAAGAAACACGCCAAGAAGACCTTGTTCTTACAGAAGGGTTATGATTTCTACTCCTTCCGGTATTAAAGTGAAGGTCTCATGGCGTTTTGACTGGCTCCGTAACGTCAAGATGGGGTCAAGTTAAGGTTGTGGCTCCCAGGTCTGCCGTGTGATTATCCACGGAGAATGTGAGTGGGTGAGTGTGAGCTTGCATGAACATATAAGTTTGTGTTTAACACCCATCTGTTTCTGCAGCACTTTAAAAGAAGCTTGTCTACCAGCGAGTTAAAATAATTTGCCATGCCTTGCTCTGACATGGGCCAGAAGCATTTGAGTACTGGTGCCAGCTGCTTGGTGACTCAGAAAGTGGATGTTTCAGTATGAAAAAAAACAACAACATACAATATAATCTCACTCCAGCTGTATGCAGCATGTGTTCCCAAGGAAGATGCAAGGATGAGTTTCATATCAGAAAATATTCAAGTAGACTATAAATTGCATCATGGGTATATGTACCCATCACTGCGTCATGAAATTGCTCTGTATGCTGACCTTTAGAAGAAGATATTACTTCTTGCATTATCAAGAAATTCACTTGATAAGGAGGGAAAGCAAACACATTGGATGCTTTTACCGACAGTAGAAACTGTAAACATAAAAATGATTCACTCCAGTTTAATGTTGTTGATTCACATTTCTTAGAATCGAGACAGTACTGAAGAATGGTTATCTTTTAAAAGGAAGGGAGAGAGGATGGGGGCAGAAAGAGAAAGAAAAGAAGAGCACAAAAGCCCTGGATGGCCTCAGGTGTGTCCTGGCCACTTCACAGAGGTTGACATCAAGGGGTAGCAATGTTTGTAACTGCATGTGTGCATGTGTGAAGAAAAAAACCAAGTCTTCTACACAGAATGTGACCTTCCTTCAACCCAGCAAAACAGTAGCCACAGCAAAGGTTACAAAAATGCAGTATTCATGGAGAGATAATAGCCCGCAGCCATCTGACATTACTCGGAAAACCTATTCTAAACTGTGAGATTCCTGAGAAACGTCTACCTTCATTTTCACTTTCTTCAGAGCTGAGCCCTGCTTGCCTGCCTGCCTTTCTCTGTGTGTCAGAGGAAGTTTGGAATGCACTGCTTTCTCCTAATCGGATGTGCTGAGAACAGCACCTCGTCTTGATTGAATCCAAACCCCCAATTTTTTTTTGTTCCAAAGGACGCAACTGTGCCACAGATGGAGAGAGGCCAGCAGCTCGAGTGCATGGCCTTACTGGCCGGCTCCCAGGTGTGAATGTGAAACTGGGTTTGGAAAAAAAACGGGAGCAAGCTCCTACAACATTCCTTAGATAAATAGAGGTAAAAACAAGGCGAAGAGTCTCCAGCCATGCTTGTGGCTCAGGAGGCTGTACACTGGCATGGCAGGGCATTAAGATCATAATGTTTAGCAGGTAGAATGCGTTACGATGTTCATCATCTGAGTTTAGCATTTAGCATGCTACCATTTTCACATAGTTAAGATGAGCACTGATGTATTAAGGTATTCATTTTGCAGGGATTTAGTTATAAATTAGGGATGCAGTTATTTATTCTTTTATTTCTTAGCACAACATCAATTAGTCAATAATTAATCAGCAAAACAAATTAAGTACAGTATTATTTTTACCAACAGACACATTGCATTAGCTATCAAAGCAATCTGGTTACATTAGCCACTCCACGTACCGATAACTGCTCTAGTAGACTCTGGTTCATCTCGCACATGTGAGCTCTAGCCAGAAGCCATTAACCACCACAGAAGTCTTTGTCATGGTGCCCTGTTGCTGATAAACCCAACAATGCTCTCTGCTTGCCAAAACAAAACTACCCATAGTCTAAGTGGCCGCCTTTTTGGGACGCTACAGTAGTAAACACAAATGAACTGCAGCCTTTCATCTCATTAACAGTGAGAGGCTCCACCTGGTGGCACATCCAGGCACTACAACTAATGTACAATACATTTTCCGACATGTCATGTCCTTTGTCTACTGTCTTAACTGTTAATCCATTTTTAAATTAATTAAATTACTGATGGCAAAGTCCTTAAGATCCCTATTATAAATACATGTTGATGATGAAGTGGCTTCATGAAAGGCTAAGAATTAATCAAGGTTATTAGATGAAGAGAACATTTAAAAGTCAGGGGATAACCAAAGTCCTTAGGATACATCACCTATGAAAAAACTGCAAAAACTTTGACCTGTTGGTGTTGTTAGAGAAAAAAAGTCAGGGGATCACCAAAGTAGGATTCACAAAGCCATGCATATCTGTAGAGATTTACACAGCATTCCACCCAATATTTACAGAGATATTTCAGTCTGGCCCAAAGTGCTTATCGGGCCGGCTGTCCAACTGTCACCATTATCCACAGAGCCATGCTGCGAGTACAGCTAAAAAGATCCTTGTGGATTTTAAGCTACAATAGGCCTGCCTCATCAGCCTTAATCACAAAGAGTAGCTTCAACAGTGAAGATCATCTTCTCCTACCTAATTGAAGCCCCATAGATTTGCTTTATTTGCATACCTGTCACATTAACCGTAATGGAAACGCGTAGAAGGTGATTACAAAAGGAAAACCTGCAGAAATCAGCATAACCTGAGATTCATCCCCCAACCTTCAAGGTTGTAAAAAGAAAAAAAAAAGCAGGGATCGTTATCAACACTCTGAAGACACATAAAACACAAGATGTGAGCTAAATGTAGAAGTTGAAGCACCATAAAACCAACACATTTTGTGCAGATTGCTTTAGAGGTCAGTAATAACAATCCTGAACCCGAGCTCCTCTCGCTGCTTGGCAGTATGATAATTACCTCTACTCACAGCGCTGTCAGGTGAACAGTAACTGAACACTCTGTGCAGTGAATCACCATTTTACAACTGAACTAGGATTACAACATTCACATTTAATTTTCTTTGATCGTGTGACAATCTGTGAGTTTTTTCTATATCTCAGTCCCAGTCACCAGCTGAGACAGTCTCACAGGTAATACTGACAGGTATATATTTTCCCAAATGAATTCTGGTGTGGACACTGGCAGGAAACTGTGTACACAGAAAGAGGACAATTTGAAACTCTGAAATGAAAAACAAACTGTCTCCTGGACTGTTCTTCCAGAAAAAGGTTGGACTCACCAATATTAAATCTCTTATCGCTGTCATTGTTTTTCCATCTTTGGGTATAAATCATCACAAACTGTCAAAGCTGGTAAAGTATGTGTGAATGAGTGGGCTGTGTACAGTTATACTGACATCATCTTAAGGGACAAGGGAAGGAGACAATATGGAGGAGGTTCCTCAAATGACTCAATAAAAGTCAATGCAGCCGTTTCCTATGCATTTGAGGTTTGGCTTCCAGCCTTTCAGTTACATCGTGTCATTGCACCCTCTTTGTGTTATAGTTAATTCACACAAGACTGGACAATTAGCACCACTATCCATTGTATCGTAATGGACCAACTGCTAATACAACATGCAATAAGAAGTTCCAAGAGTTCTTGATTGCATCTCAGTCTCTTCTGTGCCTACAGAAAGCAAAAAACACAGTAGTCACCTTGTGCAGCAATATACTGCTCCCAGTGCTCCTGCCGCATTTGGCACACTCCAGGGATGCCCTGTTCTGTAAATCCATTAAACACCATCTGTGACGCATGCTGAATCTCCTCCATAGGGTCAAAACAATGACCCTTCAACTAAAATTTCATTTTGGGGAAGAAGAAGCTGCAGGGAGGTATATCCAGTGAGTAGGGGAGGTAGAGACAAACAATTGTGTTGGTACACCCAGAAAATTCTTCCTTGAAAAAGCCTACATTGGCACAGTGGCACACGCCAGAGTTCCGGTTGTTTACACCGTTTGTTCTCGTTCAGACGTCCCAGGATGTTTCAATAGAACTCATGCTGACAGTCTGATCCTGGGGGACAAATTCACGGTGCACAACCCTGTGAATGTCAAAGAAAATAAGAACCATGCTCTTGTTGCGCTCCTGACATCATGTACCTTCTTCAGTCTTGGAAACTGCAGGCTCTTCCACTGAAGACTGCAGTTGGGCCTCTGGGTCGTAGCCATAGATCCACCTCGCATCACCGATGATGATCCGCAACATGAAGGCTGGGTAAGTTTGAGGCAGAATCTGATGTTTGCACTCTGCAAGTTTGAGGTCCATGGTGAAATCACAATACACACCTGTAAGTGGTCAGATGGTTCTTCTAGAGATTGTTCCAAATGTGGCAGGAGCGGGGAGCGGCTTATCACTAAAGAGGACTTTTTAGATAGTGCCTCAGAACTTCTTGATTGCAGTTTGTACTCACGTAAGCATAGTGGATGGAATTTGCATTTTGCACTATACTTGCCTCCAATTTAGTCTGACAAACCAAACTCAACCAACCACCATAAAATGGCATCAATTTCACAACTTTAAGGTGCATCTTAGTGTGCTTTTAGTCGGTACAACCCCTCCAAAGGAATGGCAACCACTTAATAATTCAAACACATAGTGACAGCTTGCCCTCGTCCCACAGTGAAGTGTATTCATTTTGACGGGAACAGTCTATTCCGTTCAGACATTAAAATATCGAATCCGAAGGCCATGATACTTTGTGTCACTGAATGATTTAATGAGTACAAAAATAACGACATAGTTTGATGGAAACCGTATGCCAAGGCCAACTTTTCCAGCAGGGACAGCATGTTCAATCATCGTTATCAACACACAACCACAGACAAACTCTAATGTAGAAGAATTGTGTTGCCGCCTTTCAACATTTTGAGATATTTAAAAGATATGTTGAGGTGCACTTAAGCTGAACTAGCAGCCCATGAAGTCTTTCACTGCTGAACACTGATATAAAGCTGACTACTAAGCAGTTTTGAACAGAAATGAAGAGTATTTTGCATTTATACCATTTGCCTTCCTCCATAGGTAAGTCCTTATTTACTACCAGGCAGCAAGACACAGTCCTTTGTCTCTATTCTCTCAGACTTGAATTGGAGAGAGCTGTTCCTGCCGCAAAGAGATTTTAATTGCTTTAAGCCAATAAGAAAATGCAAGGCGGGGAATGAATGGCTTATGTGCTGCTTCCCAGGCTAAACAGCAAAACAAACCCTCCTGCTCACACAGATTTCCTCACAGCTAAATCCCAGAGACCGTCTCATTGTTTCTCTCCTGGGTGAGAGCAGCAGACAGGGAGGTCACAGCACTGAGAATGAGAAGGGAGATAAAGTTGAGTGAGTAAATTTATATTTTGACACAGCTGCTCCCAGGATGACAATTGCTCAGTCTGAATCAATGTAGTCATTCTCGTACGTCTAGAGCTTTGAGACTCCAGGAACAAAGTCAACATGACCGGAATTTAACATAAATATACAAAGCAGTGAACAAAAGAGCAGGGACAGCAAGTAAGGTTAGTGGTGTGTTGTTCCCAGAACTTATTAATGAGTTTACACCCTCTAGTTTTCTGTTGTCGGACTGGTGATTAATTTGCCCATCTGGGGGTGCTGGAGACAGAATGGATCAGTCTTAGGTCTCGGGGCTTTTTGCCACTTGGTTGCCCTGGTGAGGCCATCTGGGCCAGAAGAGAACTAATCAGTCATAAGCAAGCCACGAGCTTGGTCCCATGTGGCCACCTGATCAGTCATGAGCATCCAGTCTGCGACTACTTATGAACAATGCACAGGGGATGTTGTGGCACTAGAAACTGAATTAGCAGCCTGGTAGCTTGAGCCTATCACAGATTTAACTGTATCGACATATATGTTGTCCAATAAGCGCCAATATCAAAACTTACGTCGTCACATAGTTTGTCCTACAGAGTGCCTCCGACTCTATTGCTTACAACACTCTCAGTGCTGTCTGCAGCACATGTAGCAGAGTACACAAGACAGCTGAGCAGACAGTGTAGTGGAGGTAAGTCTTCATATTAACTTGAGACCAAAATTGTGACACACAGAGCTGTTAAGTTAATAAACTATGACCCCATCATTTTCCCTTTTCCAATATAACATTAACATATTGTATGGACAGGTGGGTGACAAATTATAGCAAAAAAACACAAGGGTCACAGCAAATCAATACAAAGTTGCTCTGATTTTAACTTTTAAATTAATCAGTTTTGATAATTGATTCATCAGTTTAAATAGTTTTTTTTAGGGAAAAATTGATTTCACCTTCTTAAATGTGAAATTGTATTTAGACTCTTTCCTCCTCTGACAGTTAAATCAGTATCTTTGGGTTGTGGAAAAAACAAGACATTTGAGGGCATCATCCTGGGCTTTGGGAAATATTTTTTTTACCATTTTCTGACGTTTTATAGACCAAGCACCTAATCAATTCATCAAAAAAATTAATATTAACAATTCTGGACAGACATGTTAGACAGCGCTCTTCACCATAATAATCAAAACACCAACCGAGGGAATATCTGTTGGAGTAATGTTGTTCCATCTCCCTAGCAGCTGGATAGCTCAGTGACTAACACCCCAGACCATGGCATGGGAGATCGGTGGTTCAAATCCCGGTCAGGGTGCAGGTATCCAGTGAGGACCCTTAGGCAAGGTCCTTAATGCTACCCTGCCTACCTACCGATGTATGTTGCTTTGGATAAAAGCGTCTGCTAAATGGAATTGTAATTGTTGTAGTAGAGTTCCAGAGACTTGAAGAACCATTGTCACCCCAACACCTAACTAAGACACTTGATGATTCTTCTAATTTATCATCCCAATGTATCCATTGTTTATCATTATAAAAATGATTTTACTCCCTAAAATTCAGTATTCACCACAAAAGCCAGTCCAGCTAAGACAGAATGAAACGCAGTAGTGAGCAGTTTAAAAAAAATCCTTTCATTCAACGTGCAATCTGTTAAGCCTCATTAAATCTCAACAGTCTGTTTAAAAATGACTCATCATTACCTCCTGGCTAGGAGACCTGATTTTAGAGATTCATTACTGGAAGACTTAAAGACACAAAGCGGCAGAAAACCTGAAAATATAAAAGCTGCTTCAGAGGCTGAAAGAAGATTTTTTCCCTATTTCTAAGAACAGAAGTTCAGCTCAAAGATGCTACAGAGCAACTGTCGTTTAACCTCAACATAGCTCTGCTGCAGGCACTTGTGGCACTGCTGCTGTCGTGTAAAGCCTCCTCGGACCTACTCTTAGGAGAGAGAAGTGAAACAATGCACTGCCTGAGTGGTTTTCTCTACCACTTAGATGAGGTTGCACATCTGTCATAAGCCCTTACTTTCCATTGTTTTTGTTCCAGTTGCATTCTTTACATTCCAGTGGCTGTGACTCCCTTTGACTCCAGAGAGAAGGGAGGAGGGGACAGGACACTCCTCCAGGCTTATTCTGTAAACTTGTTTAAAGCTCATCCTAAGGTGTCATTTAAAAACAACTCAAGCTCTCCTCAGTGTGTCTAAAACTGTCGGTTAAGGATATATTGTTGACCTGGTGCTTCAGGGTTAAAGATGCTGGAGAATGAAGAGGATGATGGTGACTTCTTGCCTGAAGCTTTGTAAAGAAAGAGGTCACCACATCACATTCACAGAAAATAGTAAGTTTACTAGGGTAGAAGTGGCTTAAATTTCTGCAAGCACAAGAGTTTCTTCTTGACCTTTGAGAGACAGTAAATATTTTTTTTTAAATACTTTCGAGTGCATCTCAGCAAGTGGAGCTGACACAGGTACTATTACATGACTTCAGTGTGGGACTGAGTGTATAACTGTTGACTCCTTGCAAGTTGTAATTTCACCTCCACAAATGACTGTTTGTCTCATGATCAAAGTACACTTAGGTTACATGATGATGCCTTTACCAAATGAAGATGTGACCAAAAGCTCAGAAACAAACAGTCATCAAAATGCTTGTCACAGACCGGCTCACAAAGACGAGACTAGCTAGTTCTTAAATAGTAAAACTATTTTAATTAAATACACAAAATAGGAATGGAGTACGACTCTGGGTAAGTCAGTAGCATATACAAAGTCTCAAGAAGAGGTATGGAGTGTGTCAGTGCATGTTTGCGAAACTAACACAGCGCTAACAAAAGAACATGTCAGCTGGCAGGTCAGGTAAAGAGGAGAGGAGCCTGCAGGTCTGATTTATAGGCTCCTGAGCCCAGACTACACTGACCCACCCCCTGACTTCCTGGAACTAAATGAGCCAACCAGAGATGATAAGGCCAACCCAGGGGCCGCTGGATGCTGCACCTGAAAAAAAAAAATCTCAAATTTCACAACTCTATAAATATCCTTTGCAACAGGAATTCCGTGTGGGATTTTCTCCCCATGTCTGCATGGGTTTCCTTGGCATGGTCCGAATTTCTTTCCCAGTCCAACAATATCCTGCTTAATCTAAATGCTATTCATTCTATATTTGTCAGCCCTATGATAGAGAGGTGATCTGTACAGAGCAGGGGTCAACTGATTATCAACTTGGCTGATTATCAGAGCCAATATTTAGCATTTTTCCATATTTCTTTTAACCAATACAAATTAAAATACATTTTAATAAAACATTTTAACAAAGTTTCGTATTGATGTAAAGTTTGTGTTATCATAAATTTGGACAAAATATTTTTATTTTTCATTCAAATATACACCGATGAGCCACAACATTATGACCACTGACAGGTGAAGTGAATAACATTGATCTTATTGGTACTATGTGGTGTTCTGCTGGAAAACCTTGGATTTGGCATCCGTGTTGATGAGACTTAGACACCCAAATAAACATAGAAAAAGCACACTCCCTCATGCAAATGGAAATCCCAAATGTCACTGACCTACCCCCCACAGGAAAATGCACCCCACCACATGGCAAAAACATCAACCAATCAGGAACATCTAGAGGAACATGGCCCAAGATGTTGATCTGACCTCCAAACTTCCTAGACCCCATTCTGATCAAGCATCAACAGGATGCAGTGGAACAAGTTGGATCGACAGAGGCCCCACTGCACAAGCCAGAGTACCCAAAGGATCCACTGCCAACGTCCTGGTGCCAGACCCCATAGGACACCCTGAGAGGTCCTCTTGTCATTTTTGACCACATAAGGGGACCAACACAATATTAGGCAGGTGGTCATAATGTTATGCCTGATCGGTGTATATAACATGCTGTATATTCAGAATGAATTACATTATGCTCTGTCACTTGCAGAAATGGCACAATCGTAT
>OMNN01025614.1:0-10477 GCA_900302755.1 Chromis chromis
AAAACCCAACTAGAAACACAACAACAGAAAAAGGAGAGAGCCCGCAGAAACAAATACTCACTTTAGTAACTCCAGTGTCATGGTGCCTTTAGGCTCAGCCTCCACACTTTTGCCCCAGAACTTAAGTTTTGGGTAAATGGAGCCATGAAACTCGAACTCTTGCTTCAGAGACTGGGCGTGGAAGGCACTGATAGGAGGGTGGTGGCTCACCTGCTCAGAGATCAATCTGTATCCCTCTTCCTCTCTTGAAAAAAAAAAAAGACACATACAAATGGGTCAAAAATAATTTTATCCACAAGGCATAACTAAGCTCCAGCTTCTTCTCTCCAATACCTGGTGAGTTCAAATGTCTCCCCGAGCAAAGGATTAAACGGCTTTCCAGTTCTTTCCCATTGAGATGCTACAGCCGAAACAGCAAAGGCAGCAACAACCTGTCACAGAGATGTAAACTCAATCAGAGTAGAGCTGCAGCCGCTGACAGAACATGATTATTCTTTTTAAGGAATATCTTTAGGAACAGAATATCTTGGTTTTTGGGGTGTTAGTCAAATAAAATCAGCAATGCGATGATGTAACCTTAGATTATATGAAATTAAATAGGGAATATTCAAAACATAAGGACAAAATAATTGAAATATTAATCAGTGATTGAATTATTGGTTGGTTGTAGCCCTGAATCACAGAGGGAATTTATTTGTAGAAATAAAAATGCACAGAAAAGATAACAAAATCATGACATAACATTCGTGTGTCGTCTCTACCTGCATGCGATCTATGGAGTCAGATAAACTGCAGGCTTGGTGGATGAGGTGAGTGTGTTCCATGTACTCCGACATTCTCTGGAGAAAGCTCAGCGGCTCGTTAAATACAACCGGCATAGCTATTTTGGACAGCTCCTGTGACACAACAACAAAAGAATCAATTGGATTATATATAATATCAATAAATTGACAAGCAGAGACGAGTTTTGACAATGCAGAATGACGATGCACTGTGGAACTACAGCACTCGAACTACTCGTGCATCATGTTACTTAATCTTATGGGCTGGGCAGCAACATGAAAACAGATGGATATAGTTTAGAAGGTATTTATTGCTAAGCAGTTGAACAAAACAGGCAGACTTCAAACAAAACAAGGGCTGCTAAATCAAAACAAAAACACAATGCAAAGAGGACTAAACACATTTATAGCAACGCCTCTGCAAAAACAGGACTTTTCCATTCACTCCCCACTACTCAGATTTTCATTTAAGTCATTTTCGCTCTTTCAAAAGACTACAGTCACGATTAATCTTGCAGCAGAGCAATAAAAGGAAGTGTAAGTTATTCAATTATTTAAAAATAGAGAATACAGTTACAACCAGCCCAGAATCTGACTGCAGCTTGTTTGGAGCAAAGGAGTAGCTGCATACAACATCAGCTCTGCATTGTAGTCTTCTAGTCTCCCAGTTTCATGAGGAAGCCGGGGGGGACTCACCATGCCGATGCATTTCTTCAGTATACTCCACACGCTGAAATTGTTTCTGGAGATCATCTCAGCGGGCAGCGTTTTCCTGGAACACATGTGGATCGATTAAAAGTCAAATAAAATTCCAGACAAAGCTGAAACTGCTGCTACACAGAGGGTACTTCCAAATGCTCTACAGAGGGAACATAAAAATGTGGTTGCACTGGCCTCACCAGCTAATAACACGCGAGTGCATGAAAGCTTCAAACCCCCTCACTTAAACACAGATGTGGTCGTGTGGGAACATGCATGCACACATACAGTATGTACATGCATACCACGGCTGAGCGTGACTCCTCACCTGCGCTCCCACACTCCATTCTCCTGCGTGGCGCTGCCCTGAGTCACCTGCTTGCTGTCAAACACGAGGGCATCTTTAAAACTGACCTCACAGGAATCATCTGACTCCAGCCCTGATGGAGATCCCGGAGAGAAGAGAGTAAAGACAGCTTCACTCATTCATTTAGGCGCAAGAAGCAAGTATATTTAAGTATATGAGTCCAGAATCAGCCTGTCTCACCTGTCTCAGCGTCGTAAAACTCCTCCTCGCTGTTCATACTGAGCAGAGAAAGTAACTAAGCGTTACTCAGAAGTCATGTTCCCAGCATCGGCCTGTCCCTGCAGCCCAGCCTCCCTCCAAGCATCACAGACAGCCAGACACACGACCTGCAACACGGACAGCTCGTCACACCAAGCAGGGCAGCTGCCAGTGGTGGTTAATGCCACACATTACCTACTGCATGCTAAAACAATAGCAGCTCGTCAGCTCGCTTGTCTGCTCCTCAAAGAGCTATCGGTTAGCTTTCTGGCTAGCTAGTTAGCCGTTAGCATCGCTGCTGCAGTGAGTAAAAACGTCAGCTGGAGCAGACAGTAGCTAACGACAACAACACAGACGCCGACAAACCAACACGGACACGGACAATTAAAAACAACGCAATTAAATGTACCCGCGAAATAAGGTCAAATTAAAGCGCTGAAAACATAAACAATCGAAGACTGGAGTCCCTCTAAAGCTGGGCGGAAGTGGGCGGCAAGGACACCGTGATTGGCAGGTCCGTCAGCCAATCAGAGCGCAGCCAGCAGCGGTCTAGAAATAGAAGGTAAAGAGCAGATGTTGGGTCCAGCAGCTATTTTAGACACACAACTTGTGTCACTCCTCAAATATGGAGCTCGTAAGTAATAAATAATTGTTTTATTACGACATCACTTTACCGACTTGCACTATAACTGTAAATATCTGGTTTATTGACATTGTTTTATTACAGTATGTTTATTTTCACTTATTTATTTATTTTATTCTATTACTATTTAACTATTTGCACATTTTCCCACCTATCCTGCACATCCTGAGTGTTCTTCTTGAGCTGAATTTAACGAGTGAATTTCTCCATTGTGAGATTAATAAAGGATTATCTTATCTTATCTTATCTTATCTTATCTTATCTTATCTTATCTTATCTTATCTTATCTTATCTTATTTAAGGCTGTTATGTTCCCCAACTTTTTTCCCCTAAAAGTGCCTTCATGTTTTTTTTAAATTAAAGTTTTCAAATGAATAAATAAACTAATATATTGACATTCTTAGAAAAATAAAAGCAATACAGGTGCAAATCCACCCCAAACATAAAGACAAACAATGCATTGACTTGCTGGTAATATATCAAGGCATTTTTTTTAAATGATTAAATGCATTTTAAGACCTCTTTAAATGTGCCATCATCTTTTAATTAAGGTTTTAAAATGAATTACATAGACTGCTTTATAGTCATTTTCTTTAATTTATACATCAAAATAACCTTCATTCTGTAAATATGGGTGCAAATTCACCCCAAACATACAGACAAATAATACATTGAATTTATGGTATCATGTTATCATATTTTTAACTGAATAAATGCATGTTAAGGGTGTTAAGGAAGTTATGTTACGTTTAATTTTTTCTCCCTTTTTCAAGTACATCAGGGATACTCAGTTTCATTGACTGTAACAGCTTAAGGATTTTAAACAGAATAACAAAAAATTGGGCTGTATGAGGGCAGAACCATCTGAAAAACAGATAGATAGATAGATAGATAGATAGATAGATAGATAGATAGATAGATAGATAGATAGATAGATAGATAGATAGATAGATAGATAGATAGATAGATAGATAGAAGGAATTTTAAGTAACCCGCTGCATAATAAACATACAGAATCTAACAATATATACAGAAATGAAAGATGAGTACAGAATATACAGAAAGACGAGATAAAAATAAAAACTGCAAATTAGTGTTGTGCAAAAACTGTATGAGCAATATAAGCAATGTAAACAGTATAAACAGTGTGTGTAAGTAAGCAAGATACATGAATATTCAAGATGTATAATGTATAATGCAGTATAAACAGAATGAACAGTAGGAATAGAGTGGTATAGTATATAAACAGAATAAGCTGTAGGGTATATGAGTGTGCTAGATAACTAACAATATAAAGATGGATAAATGTAAATATAAAGACAGAAATATATGACAGTATAAACATTATACATGATACTGTAAGTTCCAGAGGCGGCTTGCCCATTAGACAATATAGGCAAATGCTAAGGGCGCTGTGGCCTCCAGGGGGCGCCACAACATCGGGGAAAAAATTCACCTTCAATATAATTATATTAAAACTAGTTTTTACAATTAACTCTTAAAATGGAAAAGCTCACATTGATTCAAATGTGTTGCATTGCCCAGTTAATATTACTACAAAACAATGCTATTCGATTTCTCTTGTAAGTGTATGTAAATCGCCGATGGAGGGGGGCGTCATATAAAATATCACCTCGGACGCCACATTGTGTAGGGCCGGCTCTGGTAAATACCTTAGGTTTCCATTTTCTAATAAGTCTACTAATGTCTATTAATGTTAAGTTATTATGTATAAATACTGCAGATATAATGATGATAAACTACTGATGAACATAAGAGCTACACATGGAAGATAACCATGTAATGAGGGACCTTTCACCTCCTGACTGCTTGTCGTCCTTGTAAATCATCAGTAAATGATTAATAATGCACTAAATCTTTAATTACAACTCCTATAAATATTATACACTAATAACTCACTCATTAATTCACTGTGCAGTTTAAAAAGAGCTACTTATGTGCTTAGTTAATTAGACCGTTTTGACAATTCACTTTATAGAAATCAGAGTTTTGCAGAACAAACCGGACAGTTTACCCCAAACTGAAGTCAGTATGTTCCTGCATTCTCTCTTCATGTTCCGGTTCTCTACTGTTTTTTTCTATGCTGGATGTCTTGATGGACACGCACACTGAGCAATCACACTCTCCGTGCATCTCCACACTCCTACTGTGGCGTCCAATGAGCAGGCAGAGTGTTAAGAGGTGTAACGAATCAGACTGTGTGGGATGCTGGTGGTGGAGCAAAGTGATTCAGGCTCAGATTAAATAACCAAAGTCTGTGTCAGAAGCACATCACTTGATTTAGACATTAAGGGCCTGATGTGATGTTTCCTGTGAGTGACTGTGCAGAAGCTGTTTGGTAATTTGACTTTATAGCTGCATGTTGGCTCATGAATGTTGCAACTGTGGTTTTCCGGAAGGCCTCATATTCATCCAAACAGTCTATGAATCATCCACAAGGTGGCAGCTTTACACATGTGATCAATTAACACAGTTATTTCTAGATAAACCTCACAAGACACATTACACACAGTAGGAGTGGATGTTTAGTTTGCTTCCTGGACTTTTGACTTTTGTTTTGATATTCATTTATTCATGAATCCAGTCACCACCACTGTGGGCCCTTGAGCAAGGCCCTTAACCCCTGACTGCTCCCCGGGTGCTGCACCGCGGCAGCCCACTGCTCCTAGTATGTATAGTTAAGGTTAACTTTGAATAGGATGGATCAAATGCAGAGAAGGAATTTCCCCAAGGGGATCAACAAAGGTTAGATTATTATGATTATTATTATTAAACGCTTTATTTTTGTTGAAATTTTAAACGAGACATGTAAGTTTAAGCATAGATTTGGTCATTTTTCCTGATGGACCTGAATGTCACACATGATTATCTCATGACCCATTGGCATATTGTAAAATTATGATTTTTTAAATAGGTTTTATGGTTACTGGCTCTGATAAATGCTGTAATTTTGGTAATATTTAAAAAAAGATAACATGCCTTTCAAACCCGCTGGCAGGTGTGGGGGTTCAGAGGGTTAAGAACCTCCTTAAATCAGGCTTATAAATCACACATAAGGGACATCTTTTACTACTCTGCACCTCAGTATCAGATTTTAAAGTATTTTTTTTAGAAGTATTTTAATCCAAAATGTTGCTGTTTTAACAACACTTCACCCTCAAATACTTCACTTCTGGTCTCTCCAGCCTTCTATCTGCAGTGGATATCCTCCGCCTCCTCCTTACCATGTTCTGCTCAGCAATGTAGCACTCCACGTAGCTGTTGGGGTGTTCATTTTTAAAGAGCTCGGCGAAGGTGGAGTTCTTGGTGTCTCCATCCAGAGCCACCACATGATTGTTGTAGCGGCCGAGCTTGGCCAGAGCCATGCCGTACGCCTTCCTGGTGGCGATCTGGTTACACAGGGACAGAACATCAGTTAACTACAGTCAGACACACAGATTATTTGTTGATATGTAGTAGATGCACCAACTTAGCTCCAGATAGTTTATTCATTATTTATCGGAGTGTTAAATTCAAATGAAAAGACTGTTGTAGACTCCTGAGCTTGTCTGCCACCATTAATCTCACCTTGTCTCCAAGTTTGTAGCTCGGTGCACTCGGCATGCGGATGTTGCGGAGGCTGATGGGTGACGTGTCCTCGTTGGGTGGAGCAGGGTAGAGACGCTTGTTGCAGCTGATGATGCGACTCTGCATCTCCTTGATCACACTTTCTGCCATGTCTTTGGGCAGCGGTTTGCCGTGCCAGCCCATCTTATCCTCAGCCGCTGAAAGACACACACACCGAGTATTGTACTGAAAATTACAGATTTGTAATTCCGTTACCTATTTTATCAAAACAAAAAAGTACTGTTATCGCAAACTCTACTGTTCTTCTATACTATATGTCTGTAGTATAGTAGTGTACTAGTAGTATGCTAAAAGAAGAACAGCTATATATTTCACTGACATAAAGCTTTCTAAAAACATGTTTGTGTTCTGAGTTTTGCAAGAATCTGCATCTATAGTTGATAAAAAATATACAACTTCATCTAAATGATGTGACTTTTAGTAAACTCTACTATATAGTGACTATATAGTAGAGTTTCTACAGAGGGAAACAGAACATGTGGCTATTTATGCAGTCAAAGCTACTGTATTTTTTATTTATTGCTTTTTTTTCAGACATGCCACAATTGCATAAAGGCTAAAAAAGAGAATAAATGACACAAAATGAAAAAGAAACACTTAAAATAGTGTCTGAAAACAAGTGGGGTCAAGTTTATTTTATTAACTTCCTGCCACTCCATGTCCGTATGTCTCATATTCTTACTGTTTACTTTCAACCTTATGTTTATATACATCTTAAGAAACATCTTTACTATACCACATTATTATATTTTTTTTAATAGTTGACAATTAATTGATAGATTAATGCAGCTCCTGTGTGTAGATGAACTAATCTGAAACACTGGAAACATATTCAGATACAATGACTGGATTTATTTCTCTCACTGTTATTTGAAATCTTCCCACCAGTCAGTTTAACCACAGCTACTTATTTGTGCTTTTTAGTTAGAAAAGGCACAAATGCATCACTTAATGTGTCTTTTATAAGCAGTCAGCATCCTAATATTTATGTTTATATACAGTTTTAACTAAACAATCATTAACAGGGGACTTGTTTCCCATAAAGTTTGCCACAAATCTGCCTTTTTGTACATTTTATAGTTGGACTGATTTTGATATTGTCGTCCAGTTTATACCACAAACTGATAAACATCTACTCTTCATGGTGGTCCAAGCAAATGCCTCTGTAAAAGTCATAGTTTCCAGTGTTGCTTCTGAACAGTTGTGGTATGTTATCAGGGAAGAACTCATGGGTTGCTTTGAACATTATTTGCAGAGTTCTGAAAATCACTAAATCAATAAATTTCAAAGTATTTGTTTTGGAAAACAATATATTTATACGTTTATTATATCCCACTTTATGTACTATCCTAATAGCTTTTTTCCATAACAGTGGAAGTTAGTGAATGTTAAGTTAATGAGATGTGATATAAATGTTCTTTACACACAAACTAAAGCTTATCCTTATATCCTTTATCAGCTTGTCTCCTCCACATGTATGCAGCTGTCACACTCATAACAAAGTTCCACTTCACTGGGTCACAACAAGCTACTTCAAAAGGTCAAAGGTTAGAATCAAGAGGCCACGATTTCTAGCCCAATCCTCAGTAAACAAAGACATACTGCTCCTACTTTGCTTTCATAACAATTGTCTTTTTCTTTATGTCTCTTCTTCACACACACGTGGTCACAAACACACACTCAGTCTTATCCCAACAGCAGTACAAAGAGCCGCTGCCGGCAGTTTATCCTACACATTCTGAAGGATTATGAAGCTGCAGCAGCAAAAGCACTAAAGCGCTGCCTGGATTATGTTTGGTGTGGGCCCCTCCACACTGACGGAGGGCCTACAGAGGAGCTAAGAAAACTTCTGACAAAACTATTATTCCTAGTCAGTTGTCACCGTTTCACCCAGTCATCATGTAGGAGCAGGTTTCTAGAGCACTTTTTCAAAAGAAATATAGGCAACTTTAATCCTTGGAGCAAAGTTTAATCCTCTTAGGCCATATCCTTTATGATCATTAAAAAACATCAAAATCACACCTTTTATTAGAGACACAAATTGTTAAAACAGAAATAATCATCAGATGTTTGATTTGATTGAACTACTCATCTGTGATGTACCATTCTGGTGGGGAAATGATCCAAATCTAAGCTTAAAATCCTAATATTTCTTTAAAATAACTTTATTCTACGTGTCTCTTTAAAAATAAATCACTATTAATAAACTGTTTTCTCTAACTAGATTCTGTAAATAACTTTTTTTTTTAAAAACAGTTCTTTGGCACAACTGTGGAGCCATGTGTGACTTAGCTGTTTGCCAACATTAATGGACAAAATTCTGAGACTTTTCAGCTGAACTGCAGGCTGTGTTTACACAGAGCACATAAAAGACAAGAATGTCATCAAATTTAAAAAAAAATCTAAGCAGTAAAATATCTATAGCATGTAGATTCACATTTTCCAGTGTTGGTAACACCTGTGGGTGCTTGGAAAAATGAAAAAATTAAATAAATAATCAAAGAAATTAAATTTTAGTTTTTCTTTTTGTGTGATTTATGGCCTTTTAACTGCACAGAAGACATTTTTAGATTAGATTAGATTAGATGACTTTATTGTCCACCGTGGTGGAAATTTGTCTTCGGCTTCTCTAAGACTTAAAATCACACAGGACAAATTAAAACACTCCACAAAGTACAACAAAAAGCAATAAATAAAAGGGGATCACTTTGTACAATCATGACCTCTTCAAATGGCGTTGAGAGCCTGTATAGCATGTGGCAGAAAAGATTTTTTGTATATGTTGAGGCTCGCCCTCGGGACCCTGAATCAGATGGTAGCAGTTCGAACTGTGAGTGTAAGGGGTGTGAAGAGTCCCCAGATATCTGTCTGGCCTTCCTCACTACTAGGTTCTCTCTGCTTCTAATCATGGTTGTACTGTTTCCATAGAGGTGCAGGACTTTATATTGCAGTGAAAAATGAGCCCACACTGAGTGAAAATGTGACAGGAGCAAAAAACTCCCAGAAACTGCTGGCTTTCAAAGGGTTAACAGCTCAAATCATCATCATCATCATCAAAAGACACACATTAACTGAAATTCTGCACATTACAGGAAACGCTGCACTGATATCTGATCTAATACGCTGTGTGAAAGTACCTGGGATGCCTTTGCCCTTAATGGTCTTGGCGATGATAGCGAGCGGCTGGTGACGAGGTTGACTCAACACCTTGCACAACTCCTCCACACTGTGGCCGTCCACAATGATGGCATGCCAGCTGGAATAAAACCAGAGAAGATAATACTTTAAATGCAGACCTGTTCTGGTTCTCCTGAATTAATATTACTCTTTTTCTTAACTGCCTAAAAAGTAGAGAGCAAAAAGAAGTACAATATATTACTAATAAGTGAGCTAAAATAAGACTAGAATAGAAAAGTTTGAAGTAATGCTGACAATTATACTGAGATAATAATAATAATATCACACCTGAAAATGAAATACTGCACATTACATCGACAATGCTGTGCATGAAAGTGAAATATTGCACATGTAATCAAAATATTGCAAATAAAAAAGAAATATTACACATTAATCTGAAATATTGGACCTGAGAGATGAAAATATGAAATAATGCCCATCATATATTGCACATAAAACTAAATGCTGCACATGATACAGACCGTGATATTGCACAAACTATTGACAAATAGTAATATTGCAAATTATATTGAAATTATTGTTTGGATCCAAGGGTTGCCGATCAATTACTCAAGCAATAGTCTTGTCATTTAAGCACTAAAGGCCACATGCTTATGTTACACTTACTACAAAAACACCTGCCCAAACACCCCCTGTACCTCCCCCCTTCTCACCCAAAGGCCTCGCAGCGCCGTTGGTATTTCTCCACATAGTGCTGCAGTGGAGTCGGATCACTCTGACCCAGCCGGTTGATGTCCAAGATGGCCACCAGGTTGTCGAGCTCGTAGTAGGAGGCGAAGGCCATGGCCTCCCACACCGAGCCCTCTGACAGCTCTCCATCACCCAGCAGGCAGAACACCCGATAGCTGCACACAGAGACATAGATTTAATGTTTAGTAAAGTTAGAGCTCCCATCCCCTGATTCCTCCTATAGGGTTTAATGTGACAGCTGATCCTCACACC
>OMNN01025623.1:0-18361 GCA_900302755.1 Chromis chromis
TTTTATTATATACAGTATATATGAAGTACTGAAAAAAACATATATATATATATATATATATATGTACAGTATGTATAATTAAATAATAATTATATAATTGATTTAATTATTTCTATTATTACTATTATTATATTTTTTCATTTACTTATTTATTTATTTATTTATTTATTTATGTAAATAAATAAATATAAATACGTTCCATCAATCCAAAGACATATATGTGTTTGTTTGCTTGTTTATTTGTTTGTTTATTTGTTTATCTCCCCCGCTGCTCTTTATTAAAGGGGTTGGATTCCTCTGACATTTTCCTTAAAATACCTAAAAAGGTGTTTTATTGGATACACAAGTCAGGCGGCACAATTGACCAGCTCATAGTTCCCGCTTTTTTCACCCGTAGAAACTCTCATGTGATTTTGGCAGTGTGCTCCAGATTGTTGTTGTGCTGGATATTCCTCTTCAGCTAACAATGCTAACTATTATGGCAGTACCTACATGGTGGCCCTTATCATCAGCAAAGCGCTCAAGCTGTCAGGAAGGAACACTTTGTCCCTTTGTTTCCAGGTAGGAAAATACAGATGTCTCAAGGGAGGGCTGGAATATGCCGACTGGGAGTCATCTTGTCCGCCAGTATTTTGGTATATCCACGAACATTTGTAGTGCCATCAACACCTTTTGCACCCATGCAGCCACATATCATCACACGTCTACCTTCGTGCTTCACTGTCAGGACTAAGCATTCACTATGGTCGTCCTGGTCAGGTTCATGCCAAACATGCTGGACTTCATCTGCCATTTTATTTTAGTCTTATTCGACCACAGAGTGTGCTCCCAGCATTCATCAGGCTTCTTTTAATGCATTTTAGCAAAGTTTAATCTTGTAGTTTAGTGCGAAAGAGCAAATTAAAGTATTTTTTTAGGTTGCTGTCTATAGAGGTCGGCTTTATGAACTATCCTTCACAATGTCTGAGCTGTCACAGAAGCTGCCCATATATTTTTCAAAAGTAGATTGTGAAGGTAACACACTATCTGTGGTGTCATTTCAGGACGTGCACAGCAGCTCTGATTACTAGTACTAGGTCTCGTTCTTTACCTCCTGATTACTGCTGCAACTGTGTGTCCACTTCTTTTTAGTTGGTCACTGATATTCCTGTATCAATTTCAATCTTTGTGAAGTCACACAATCAGATTTTTAAAGGCCTCTGATGTTCTGGTGTTTGTAGCTCATTTTATGAACATGTTCACGCAGTCAGGCTAACTGGAAATCACAGCTGTACTCAGTTTTGTCTCAGTGATCACAGGCGCAGTCACTTTTGTTGCATTGAGTTTCTACGTAGGGGTCTGTATTTTCAATGTAGTCTTTCTAAAGTATTTGTTTTTCAAAGTTCATAAGATAAATTGCTCTACTTTTCAATTTGGAGACAATGCAACCATTGGATGGTGACGCAGTTTGAAGTCATTTGACATTTAAATGATTCTGTACAGGGCTGGACTCTCTGCTGTTGTTTACTGCATTTAAATAACTAACACTAATAGGAATATTAAAAAAAAATATCATGAGGAGAATCAACAAAATAAAAAACATGATAATTTTTTGGCCTTTTCAGGTTACCCAATAAAAATCTGTTAGGAAAGGGTTAAAAATGCAAACTGCACTAACCAATGTTCTCACCAACCAGCTTGTTTATTATGAAGATAATGCTGCAGGGGCAAGTGCATGCATTATGCTACGTCTTAATCTATATGCTTATCTCAAAGCAGTTACCTAACATTTATTACCTCCGGCTTCCACAGATCTTCCATCAACCCTTTTGTCTACCTATAATTAACAAGATTAAAAGAAAACAACCTCGTCTTTTTCAACAGCAACACTGTACAAAAACAAACATCTTAGTGTCAACCGGAGGCAAAATAAGCCTCCGTGACTATTAATTGTGCCATTATTTACATGTAGTGTTATGGAATGAACCACCCACCAATGCACAGCATGCAATTAAACTTGGAATGCAACTCCCGCTGTCACCCTGAGGACATCTAAGCAAGAGAAAAACAGGTTACTCAATCACCTTGATGGCACTTTGTTTTTCTGTAGCTCTGTGCAATTAAGTCAGTGTCACTGTTCCAAAAGAGGCCTCTTAAAACCAGATGCACTTGTTTGTGTTTTTGTCCTTCTGTATTGACAATAAACACTGAAACTGGGCTCATTTTTACTTATTGGTAAAGTTTTTTGCTTTTCTTATTTAGTTTTTATTTGCATTTGTTCTTTTAATCAAGCGAGCAATGTAGTTCCTCAGGTTATGTAACAAAGTGTGGGTGTCTGTTTCCTCGTGGCAACATGAATGGTCTAATTTAAGCTCGTGCAAATGTGCCAACCTCCGACATGAGATGCCATCACGGTACTTTGGTGTTCTGGCACTTCTAATGTGCTGAATGTCAGAAGCACATATCATACTTTTTACTGCACTGAATGTATTTGACATCTGCAGGGTTTCTAGTTAGATTTTTAATCTAACCTTTATTGATCCCCTTGGGGAAATTCCTTCTCTGCATTGACCCATCCTATTCAAAGTTAACCTTAACTATACATACTAGGAGCAGTGGGGTGCCACAGTGCAGCACCCGGGGAGCAGTCAGGGGTTAAGGGCCTTGCTCAAGGGCCCACAGTGAGAGCTTGTCCCAGTCACCCTTGAGCAAGGCCCACAGTAGTGGTGACTGGGACAAGCTCTCACTTTCCCACCTCAACCACCTGCCAGTCCGGGGACTCGAGCATGGCATATCAGATGTTAGTTGTTCAATACGTACAGTATATTTATAGATTTTTCCAAAGTCCAAATATAAACATGAGTAGCAGAACTTTGCTTTTCATCTCATTATGTACTGACCAGTTCCGCTTTCGTGCCTATCCATCCATTATCTATACACCGCTTAATCCTCTGTAAGGTCGCGGGGGGACTGGAGCCTATCCCAGCAGACTCGGGTGAAGGCAGGGGACACCCTGGACAGGTCGCCAGGTGCCAGCCTATCACAGGGCTACACATAGAGACAGACAACCAAGCAAACTCAGATTCACACCTATGGCCAATTTAGAATAATCAATTAACCTCAGCATGTTTTTGAACTGTGGGAGGAAGCTGGAATACCCGTTGAAAACCCACACTGCACAGGGAGAACATGCAAACTCCACACAGAAAGATCCCAGGCGTCCCATTTACTTTAAGTACATGTAGTAGTTGATACTTGGTTTTCATGGTTATGCGGATGTTGGAAATGCTGACATCAAGTGACCAAACAAGAAACGTGCAGCTGCAGGACTGGTGCCTGTGGAAAAGTAATAATAATAATAAATAATAATAATCTAACCTTTATTGATCCCCTTGGGGAAATTCCTTCTCTGCATTTGACCCATCCTATTCAAAGTTAACCTTAACTATACATACTAGGAGCAGTGGGCTGCCGCGGTGCAGCGCCCAGGGAGCAGTCAGGGGTTGCTCAAGGGCCCACAGTGGTGGTGACTAGGACAAGCGGTCGCTCTCACTTTCCCACCTCAACCTCTTGCCAGTCTTGGGGCTCGAACCGGCGACCCACCGGTTAGAAGTTTGCTTCACAAACCCCTAGGCCACCACTGCCCTAAGTGTTATTATTATTTAATTTTTACCATTTTTTCCTTTATTTTTGATCATAATACTTCTGTTTTTGTATTAAGTTGCACGTAGTAATAAACTCCCTCTTGGGTTGTTCCAGAAATCCTTCTGGGTTTTTTAGAAAACAGCTGGTGAACACAATACATGTGTGTGTTCCTCTGTGTGTGTATAATCCTCAGCTTTATGTAAAAAGCTGAACCGCTGCAGGGATTAAAGTGTTTCTGTTTCACTGAAACTGTCAGAGGAGCTGGAGACTGATGCAACAGTAAAAGTCAAATACCCCCTTCCTTCTGTGCTCATCCCACTCCTCCCTGCCCCGCAATACAATACTGGTTCCCCTCAGTGCTTGACCCATTTACATTTCTAGAGCTCAGAACTTGTCTTACCTTCAGTAGCGTTTAGCCGCAAACCCAAATCTGGATGCATTTTTAAAGAAGCCGTATTCAAATGAAACAAAAGAAGGTTTCATTTGTGAGTCAAATGGTCATTTCTTGTCTTGCAAATTAGCATCATTATGTCCCTGCAGGGAAGATACTGCCTTTGAGTAGCTTCTATTCTGTTATTTTGGTCATTATCTGGTAGCTTCTTGTTTTTACAGTGCAGATTTTTCATAGTGTAACCCCCTGCAATGCACAAGACCCAAAAAATAATGTGCAATATGCATAAAAAACAATAAGGATCGTAAATTAAATAGAGGCTATAAGCATGTTTCTACATTTAGCCAAACTGTGCAAATTGTAATGAGTCACAGAGAGTTAAATCTTTGTGAGCTGTACTTTATGCTCCTGCAGGAACTCTTTCCGGGCACAGGACAGGATCTCCCATCAGCCATAAATTGTGTCTTCACATCTCACTGACTCTCAGAAGGCTCTGTGCTATTTATGGACAGAAAGATGGAGGTCAAAGGAATCAGATTCTGAATGTTCCCCATAGTCTTAGTCTGTGTAGCGCTATAGACAGAATAAGCTAGTTTGTGTGATTTTACTCAGTGATCTGGTTTTTAGCGCAAATTTTTAAAAGAGCTCTTTCACCATGGTTAAGCATGTACCTTATCTGTGTATGCACCCCCAAATTCACTACCTGTCCTAATATCGGCTGTTCCAGACTGGGTAAGAGGTTAAATCTCCATCATCTACTAGTGAACTACTGGTTTCTCTAAAGTTGGAAAAATGGACTTTAAAATGATACTTTTGGTTTATAAAGTACATTTCTGTTCAGTCAATCTGCTTTGGATCGTCTAGACTTTACTGTGTGTTTGCCACTGCAGTATATTAAATTACATTTAGGCCTATTTTTGCATATTGTACTTTCTACACTCCCAGAGGAAAATCTTACTGCTCAAAGTTTGCTCCTCTATAGCTTGGGAGACAACATTGTGATTCTCATTTCAGCGTTGTTTGGATTTTGTCTGATATGTTTCTCATATTTTTCTCCTAAATCCACCAGGAGATGTAGGTGAGAAAGGAGAACAATTAGCAACAGGAGTCATACTTAAAGGAGATGATTCCCAACTTTGACTAATGGCTCCATTTTTTCTCAATTGAGCTACATGTGAGCTGTATATGAGCTTTATTTTATACAAATATAATACAACTACTGTATTGAGTTATACTGAGAGGCCTTCCTAATACTTTGTCAAACCTGTTTTACATAAATAAATATACATATGCATATACAGCTCACATGTAGCTCAATTATGAAAAAATGGAGCCATTAGTTGAAGTTGGGAATTATCTCCTTTAAATCTCAAGAATGACTCCTGCTGCTAATTGTTTGAATCCAAGCTAAAATTAGCCCAAGATAAGAATAACAATTTTGTCTCCCAAGCTCTAGAAGAGTAGAAGAGCAAGCTTTGAGCAGTAAGATTTTCCTCTGGGCTCCCATGTAACCTTTCTTTTTTTAGTTTCTTTTACATTTGTCTTCATTCATTTCGAAAGCCTCTTTAACTGCCTTGTTGTTGAGAGACAATTAAGCTTGTTTGAGTCACCTTGATAAGTTCCACAAGGTGTTTTCAGTTTCTCAGACTGATAAGACTTCTGATGGGGTTGCATGAGGTCACTAAACTGTGTCCTGATTAGTAAAGCTACACGTGTGCTGCCATAAAAACGCCCGGTTGTTGTTACATTCAACCATCCCAGTAAGTAGTCAGTGTGACAGGTCTGCAGGCACAGCCTGAAACTGAAGCAGCTAAATGGAATTCAGTCATGATTAATTTTTACTATGTACGTGTGCGCTTTTCTTATCAAGACGCATCAAAATGTCAACAGATGCATCAAACTAAAACTGAAAGACGTCAGTCAGGCAGAATGAGTGACAACACCTGTGTGGGTGGACCATGGAAATGCTGGGATTGTGAATATATTACATTATTTGTAGTTTACAGCACAGGTGGAATTGAAGATGGCTCAGTTCCATTAGGAGCCATAACAGCGGCTGTGGTCAAATTGTCAAAAAAAAAAAGGTCTTTTTCTAAACATTCTTCCTTGACCTCAGTGGAAAAGGTCATGAGGACTTGGAAAGAAGGAGAATTCATAAGGATACAGGAAAAGGCAACCAAGGTGCCAAGAGAATCCAACTGCACTTACACTGGGCTGCATAAACATGCAACAATTTAAATTGTGTGAGGGTTTTATCTCCTTTCCTTTCATTAAGGATAGAGTGTATCTTATACTGAAGAAGATAAGAAAGGGAGCATCTGTCCTTAGCATTTAGAGATTTTAACCAGCTCTTTAAAAGGCTGCTACTTGGATACTTCTGGTTCATTTCACCCAGTTAGGAGAAAAAAAAGACTATTCTTATTTCTATTCCTGCATGCACAAAAGCACCCTAAGTGCAATACAGCCATCATTGATACACCTGTGCTTTGTCAAAATGCATGCTCTTATTTTTAATATCTAAAAAAAATATTTAAATATTTTTTACTTATTGCTTAAGTGGTCGCATATTTGTTGTCCAGCCTTAAAAATCACTGACAAATCTTTGCCTTTTAGAACAGCAACAAGCCACATTAGTAGTTTTAGTTTAACAACACATTTAAGAAGTTAAGACTGGGGGCGCCCCGATAGCCTAATGGTTATGTCGCGTGACCCAGGTGTGGAGGCGTGGCGGCTGTCCTGGGTTCGATTCCGACCTCAGGCGTTTGCTGCATGTCCTTCCCCACTCTCTCCTGTTTCCCACTGTCTTGTCCAATAGAGGCATAAAAGGCTAAAAATAAATCTTAAAAAGAAGTTAATACTGTAATTTAGGTCCTGGTCCTTGAGGGCCACTATCTTGCATGTTGTAGATGTTTCCCTCTTCCAACAGGCCTGATTCAAATGATCAGCTCATCATCAAGCTCTGCAGAAGCCTGATAACGATCCTGATCATTTGAATCAGGTGTGTTGGAAGAGGGAAACATCTAAAACATGCAGGATAGTGGCCCTCGAGGACCAGGATTGGGCACCCTTGGTTTAGGTTTACATGTTCAGTATTGTAGCTTTTAGTTGCCGCATGTTATCGGCAGCAGCTAGTTAAGCAATAAGTCTGGTGACATTATTACAAGAGAACCCTCAGATAATTTGAAATAATCTTTATTAGATACTTGAAAACAAATCTACAACAAGGAATACAAATAAAATGGAAGCTGCAAGCAGGGAAAAGTAAGGTGTAGCACAGTGTGTCCACATTCAGCTGGATGCTGAACATGTAGCACGTCTGCACATTTTAAAAACACTAGAGTCAACAGGTCTATGATATGGCATGTGACAATATGTTGGCAATCGGACCGTATTTTATTACATTTGTGCAGCACTTTATAGATTGTCGTTTTCTGAGAGTATGGTGCCTTAAAACTGAAGTTTGCTGATTCAGGTACCTACACAGCCCGTCCCCAAAAACCACCTTTTTATATTCAGATGTCATAAACATAAACACTACATCAGTTGTTCTCAGCCATGTGTCCTGCCACCTATTACACTACAGTCGCTATTTCACTGGTTGTTTTCCATCTTTTGTTTTAACGTGTGCAAACCAGTGGAACCAGCTGATGGAGAAAGTGTAAACACCCTCTTGGGCCTCGACAGCATGTGATTGAAAACTACCGCACTACAAAAAGCAGGAGTGACAAATGAGAAAGACGTGACCGTATTGAGAAAAATTTCCTGCAGATGCATGCAACAAATAATCACAGTGACATTATCTTTCTTTCCGTTAAAATTTCTGCTGATGGTGTTCCTGTCGGATGCCTGATGGCTAGTGGTGGGGCACTTCCGTATCACAGAGAAACCTGATAGCGCAGTGAGTGGTCGGAGCTGCTGTTCAGCTGCCTCACAGTGCATTCATTCATCCACACTGCACCACAGACTCTCTATGGAGTGGTCAGCATCTCTTATCTGTGTTACGTCAACAGCAAATTTGATTAAATATCTATTTAAAAAAATCACAATTTCTTAAAAACAATTAGGATTTCATGTTATAATGCTCAATTTGAGATCATGTACAGGCTCACGAATGTTTTACGTGTGTTTGCTGCCCCCTTGTGGTCCAAAACCGGCAGTGCACTACTGCACCAACATTTAAAAGTTTAATGCTCGTCACTCAGTTGATTCAACACAACGGCGTTTAAATTTCAAAGACTACAGTTTAATAAATCAAAAAGTCTGAAAGTCACAGCAGAGGTACTGACCACTTAAGCCACATCGACCTACAAACTGGAGGCGGTACACAGACGTGGTGACTGTCAGAGCATCGACTGGATCAGCGTGTGCATAGTGCTCAGTGATTCCTGATTTTATAAAGTTAGAGAATACAATTGCAAAGAGTCATAAAAAAACAGGATAAGAACCTCAAAAGAGTCCAGCCACTGACACAGAAGCATACTTGTTGAATCATCCGTGAGGCTGAGTCAGTCCTGGAGGCTTGAGCAATGCTGTCAAACGGGTTTAACCCAAGAATGATCCCAGAGAAACATGAGAAAGAAACGAGGGTGTGCTGAGCGCGTTGTGACTGTCAGCGCCGTCATTGGTAGAGCAGGTAGTTCTTGAGAGAAGCCGGCAGAGGCAGTCTATGGATTTCATTCAGACGGTCTCTTCCTAATGCCACCCTCACCGAACGCCTACACAGGTCCATCAGAGAGAGAGGTTCAGCTAGGGGGAGACAAGATGGGGAGAAGGGGTGAGGAAGTGCGTGCTGTGTGTTTGCAAAAACAGGATCTCATTTCAGGAGCTTGTAAATGTCAAACCATAACTCAGAAGCAGACTGCATAATGTGTCACGTCTGTTAAACAGCTAACATAAAAGAAACACAAGACATATAAACATAAAAATAGGGATGTAACAGCTTCATAAACTTTATCTTCTGCTGCCCTGGAGAAAGTTGTGTGGGCTACAGTCATTTTTTGTGTTTGATAAAAGATTCACCAAAAAAAGAACGTCAGCCGATATGATTTTCAAAATCTAAACAGCTTTGTAATCTTAAAAATAGAAAACAAAAACCTTAAATCAAGCCTCAGTGTATGCAGGTTTTATCAGAGGAGAGATATCCAACGAATACTCCCGCATCCCCTGATGGTATTAACACATGTGGGTACTGCAGTGGATTTCTACCCCCTGTGGGACTAGAGGACATCAGTCTTGCAAAAACAATTCTGCTAATGTCTGTACTATAGTTTACATATAGTAGTTTTGATTATCCATCAATCATATCTTTGGCTTCTTGACTGCTTGGGACATTCTGAACACTCCTAATGTGAAGATCGTTTCAGGTTGGGTTTCTTTTTTTTTTAAAGATTTATTTTTGGCCTTTTATGCCTTTATTGGATAGGACAGTGGATAGAGTCGGAAACAGGAGAGAGTGGGGAAGGACATGCGGTTAACGCCCGAGGTCAGAATCGAACCCGGGACAGCCGCTCAGGTTGGGTTTCTAAACTGATAATATTCATAAAACAATCTTAGAGATGGGGCGTTTATTTTAAAAAACCTTACAATAACCATCTAAAAACTAATCAAATGTGTGATTTAAATAAGATACCTCTTAAACAAGCAACACTAAAAATCTAACCAGTCTTTCAGTGCCAAATGTTAGTACATTACAATTTTCTATTGGCTCTACAGACAAGATTTGGGCATATAAATAAAGTGTACTGACGTTTATTATATACCCGCATGTGTTTTTACCATTAGTTTGGACTTTGAAGATGCAGCAACTGACCCAGAAAGAGAAACATATTCATTTTATGTGTAGTCCCAGGCTGCAGTGCCAGCTCAGCGTACCGGATCCAGTCACAAGATTAGCCACATATTACAAGATTAAGTGCCTTTAACATCGATATATAAAATCAGGAATTTCCCTGCTTCTCATCCAGCAATACGAGGAATGTCATATCAAATTCAAGCTGGCTTTCACGCATATCACGGCATCTGTAGCGCTTCTTTTACACAGGCCTAAACTAGGTCGCAGGATCTGAGCTGAACATAAAAATCTAATGAGCACAGAGCACTGGGGACATGTGGGTAGTACAACGTGTTTTGATAATCACCTGTGTTTTCTCATTGAAAGCTCATGAGCTGTTCACCAAGGAATAATTGGGATTAATCCAATTGGAATCTTTTTACATTTGTCTGAGGCAAAACAAGCAGCTTGTTTAGTTTTTTTACATGCACATTGAGGTCCACTGGGTGTTTAACATTTATGAAGGAAGCACTGCAGCCTAGTTCTAAAAACTATGGCCAAGGTACAGTTAATGACAAGCTAGGGCAGTTCACAGGGAGATCACATCTCTAATCTGTACTGTAAGGCAAGAACACGCATGATGTGTTTTGACATGTACTGCTTTACATAATATCTGTAAAGGCATCCGTACATATGCAAGTCTGATACAGTGCTGTTGCTCTACAGTAACCCCGTCTGCAGTAAAGTGTATCCCATTTAGACGTTAGGACAAACAGTTAAACATTTCACCTTTGTTTATTGCAGCAATAAATCCATCGGTTACGTAAGCGCTGCACACAAGACAGGATGATGACACAGTGGCTCATGACAGAAAATCATAACAGGATTTTAAAATATTTATTAAAGTTTATACTTACGATCAAGTCCATTTATGTACCGGATTCGTATTTCACAGTGTCCCCATACGGCGCTCACCACCGGGTACAGCTTCCTGCCCTTAAGTCCTCTGAACGCCACCCCTAAATAATGTCCATCCACTATATAACCCAGGGTCCCCTCATCCATGTCCAAGACTACTAAGAGGGAGTCTGGTATTATGAAGGTGTCGTCTGGTTCGAGGAAGGCCGGGTAGGTTTTTCCTGGGTGATTCTTGCCGTCGTGGTAGAGTTTACTCCTGCACAGGTCCCAGCCCCAGGATTCAGCGTTGCTTCCTACCAAAGCTGTGTAGCCCACCGAGTGTAGCGGGGCGTCGCTCGTAGCCACTCCGACCACAGCATGCGTCCCCCTCTGACGCATGGCCCAGCTGATCTCCCACACATGCAGTCCCCTCGTGTAGCCAACACGTCCCCGGATGGCGTCCGTGCTCTGCGCCACAGGGTGCCTGTGGAACACCAGCTTGTTGTCGTCCTTGACGAAGATGTTGAGGGAGCGGTCATCGTTGTTCCACGAGTGCTGGACCTGGACGTCCACGCTGGCAGGCGGCATGTCCAGCAGCAGATCCAGTCGAGACGGCTTGGTGTGACTCAGGGCCTGTAGCTCCAACTTCAGGGGGCTGAACGCCGGATCCCGCATATCAATGGTTTTAATGCCAACTGGGACTTTTTGCCCCATGCTCCAGGTGGTTATAGCGGCTCCTTCTTCCTCCTCTTCCTCCCCCCTCCTCAAAGACTAATGGGGGGAGTAATCAGCCTCAGACCTTCTCCTCCACTGTGCTCCTGCAACCCAATAAGCTGGTTGGTGCTCCTCTGTCAGATGCAGACAGCCAAGCAGAGACCAAGTGGGGTTTGAAGCCTATCTGGAGAGGTTTGTGATGAAAGCAGAAAAGACAAACAAGTTAATTATTAACTGATATAATTAACCACGTATTTGTTTGGACCAAGAAATATTAGCATTAGATCCTACAAAGCCATCACTGTCGCACCTTAATGTCTTTTGATGGTATATCAGCTGTAATTACATCAACAGTACTTTCTAGTAAACTAGAAAACAGTACATATTTACATCTAAAAGAAAATCCACTCAGTGTTTTAACTCAGTTTATCTGGAAATAGGTGGACAACAACTGATAAGCTGCAGGGCTGTTAAGCCTCAAAAGTGCTTTTGTTCTCATGTGATTCTTAGTGTATAAAACATAAAGAAGACAGTGTCCTATGACCGAAGAAGTCTGAGACATTAACCTAAATACATTTTTACACTGATAACATTACCATGACACAACAACAGTAGCAGCAGCATCTGCTGACCGTGGCCTCATTTCCTACTGCCGTAGTAAAAGTGGTAAAGATGTACTATCATGTAGATGTATTTATCCTCTATCACCTCAACTTGATCTGAAGTCTGGAGCTACCATACAATAGCTCAGGGCTGCATGGCCTTGTTTTTCCTTCCTACCAGTTCACTGTAATGTCAAGTCAACCAAGAAAGACGAGACCAACAAGTTTCTGTCAACCAACAGTCGCACGTATTTACTAGATTGAATACATTATGTAAAATGAACTGGACTATTAGCAGGGAATAGAATGACCTAGTTGCAACGCCAAACTAAACGTTGACAGTTCAGCATTTAATAATTGACAGATTTAAGCTGCTGTGTGCGCAGTAAACGAGTGACTAACGAGGGTTGGGCAATGTGGCAGTATATAGCACAGTATACCACACAACCATATACTGTGTATCTGCAGTCTAATATCTATTATCTGTGTTAATGGGACAACAACATGTCCTCTACATTAGCCTAAAAAAGACAACCAATAATCCATACAGTAATATTCATTTATACACCTAAAAACGGTGTCAGCAAAGCTATTAGGGAGATGCCAGCTTAATATTTTGCATTATTATGTTTGTTATGATTTGTATCCACAGTAAAGACAACATCTCATTTTTTTGTTTTAAAGATTAAATTAATTTGGGGTGTTTTTGGTTTTCTAATGATAAAAGAAAAGAAACACAAACAACCACATGATCTGACTGTGCTTCACAAACTCAATTTGCTTGATAAGAATTTCACAGAAGTGCACTTAGAAAACACTAGACATGCGTCACCTGTGTGTCTCCATGTTATCTTGAAAGCTGTAGGCCTGCAGAACACGCCAGTGATACGTTTTCACATTTATATATACATCTATAACCTTTCAGATCCATGTAGTGTTCAGAGCTCCACATGTGTAACTGGTAAACACCCAATTACTATTATTTGCTCCTTTTGCCAAGTAATTTAATTTAAGGTTAGAGCACACAACAACATAAAAAACCTTATTTGATTAGTTGTCCTCACTGGTATCTATTACTTCTCCCAACTTTTCTTGGGAAAGTAGTCAATCCAAGAATTTATGAGAACATGATGTCAATTCCAGCTTCTAATCAAACGGCCGCAATAGAAAGTGTCTGACGTGCCGTCACCAGGACTTAGACTGACCCATAATTAACCAACAATATTAACCAAATTAACCATAACAGCAAAGGTAAAAAAAAATTATGAGTTATTAAATCATCTGATAGTTTTGGTATTGAAAAAGCTAATGCAGCACTAAGCAGCAAAAAGTAAGCCCCTGATCCTCCACAGAATAAGGCTACTGAGCTTCTCTGAAAGTGAAATATTATCACACAATCTCCAAAAATAGGGTAAAAAAAAAAAAGAGCGGAAAAACTCCAGCCATTTCCTATTATATAGCTGTCTAGTCAGAGGGCAACAGGAAAAGCAGCAATAAAACGTCTGGCTTGAAAAAAATAAAGAAACATTTTGTCGTGTTTGAGGGAGACACTGCTGGACCACAGAAACTTGAGAATAACAGCCTGATGCTTAATTCACCAACTCCATTACAATAGATCACAGCTGTGACGGGGCACTTACACAGTTTATTACCAAGAAGACTGAATCTAAATGCTAAAAAATATAGTATAGCTACATTTAATTTGAAACTATAAACACAACAGCACTCCGACTACTTTAGTTTGAACATAAGGCTGTTCTTTAGCAGTGTAAACCTTATTTGGTGCGATACCCCACACTACAAATTGAGGACTAATATCCCAAAGACATATAAAGTGACTTTTTGTGGGTGCAGGTGTCACTACTGCTGCTCTTTAGTCTTCCCGTTCCTGCTCGTGTTGCAGTGAGGCTGTAGAGAGCGTTGTGTACTGTGGAAAATTGTGCTGCTGGGAAGGCCACTCTAATTGAATTGTAGACAAGAGTTCATTGAGCAGTGCTTTGGCTCTTCTTCTAATGCAAGTAAACAACCATTTAAATGGGTCATGTCTCTTCAGTGATTGGAAATCAGGAGGGAAGAAAAAGCAAGCAGCGGGTGGCCAGCATCTGAATGTAAACAATCTCTTTTTCGATGCCTGTCCAGCATTCAGGGAGAGTGAAACATGTTAATTTGCACACTCTTTGAGCCAAGACTTTACCATTAGCCCTCCCTGTGGCAATGGGCCACCTCACAACGCACAAGTAAATCAGAACTAACTACACAATGAAAGGTCTTCCCACATTTCCCTCGGACTTCTGGACAAACATAGCCATTAGTGATATAAAAAGGTGGCTTGTGGAGGGATGTATTTGGGCCGGGATCCGGGCCTAGGCCGGTTGGGGTTCCTGGGCCCCTGGGTTGGTTTGGAGCTTATTAAAATGCAAGAGGAAGGGCTCACTGGATTTACTATTCAATAGGTACAGTGGAGAGAAATAGGAAATGTGGGGAAAGACTAGGGGAATAACATGCGGCAAAACAGTCCGGCAATGTGGGGATCGAACCGGGGACTCACTGAGCATGCAGCCCAACCACTTGGCTATCACATGGACTATATGTGAAAGGTGGAAGCAGCCTCTCGATCTAAAAAAATTAAACCACAATGGAAGTGATTTAAAGCTGCATTCCTTTAAACAACCAGCAGGGGACAACTGCTCTGGTTAGAAAATAAGTCAGACTGTATAGAAATGTATGAGAAAGAGACTGTACGTCTCACCTGATTTCATTTTCCTAAATAGTTTATGGTTTCACTTGCTGGGTTCAAGTCAAATTTAATGCAGTATAATGTTCATTTTGTAAATTATGGCCCCATTTAGAGGAAAACAGACTTTAAAGTAGGAGTGTTTTAGTAAAGAGCTGTCCTGTTTCTTGTCCTCAAGTTCTCAGTCAAAGACACCCCTCGGCCGTCACTTAAATGGTCTGCACTTATATAGCGCCTTTCTACCTTAGTGGTACTCAAAGCGCTTTACAATGTGTTTCTCATTCACCCATTCACACACCAATGGTGACAGACTTCCATGCAAAGTGCCTGCCTGCCATTGGGAGCAACTTCAGGTTCAGTGTCTTGCCCGAGGACACTTCGGCATGCGGAGGGGCCGGGGATCGAACCGCCAACCTTGCGATCAGTGGACAACCCGCTTTACCACCTGAGCCTGACACTTCTGGCTTAAGAAAGTAAAATGGCGATGGCCAAACTAAAAATTTCAAAACAACATAACTGCACAGAGGATTGTGGGTCAGGATGCCCAGAAAAGCTTGCTGGCCTGCATATTGTCATATCTGACCAGGTGTAGTAGGACATGCTGTTTTTCGGCATACTGCTTTTGAAATAGTATGTGTTAGGACATACTAAATCTTTTCCTTGCATACCAGGGCAGTGGTGGCCTAGTGGTTTGTGATGGAAACTTCCATCACAAACGGTTCGAGTCCCCGGACTGGCAAGAGGTTGAGGTGGGAAAGTGAGAGCGCCCTCTTGTCCCAGTCACCACCACTGTAGGCCACCACTGTACTGCTCCCTGGGCGCTGCACCGCGGCAGCCCACTGCTCCTAGTATGTATAGTTAAGGTTAACTTTGAATAGGATGGGTCAAATGCAGAGAAGGAATTTCCTCAAGGGGATCAATAAAGGTTAGATTATTATTATTATTATTATGATAGTCGGCCAGGCCTGACTTATATATGC
Source organism: Chromis chromis (assembly GCA_900302755.1). Lineage (NCBI taxonomy): Eukaryota > Metazoa > Chordata > Actinopteri > Pomacentridae > Chromis > Chromis chromis. The sequence continues at coordinate 15,713 of OMNN01025623.1, forward strand.
TTAATTAAAGTAATACTTATATAACTTTATATACTTGGTCTGTTCATACTGTTCATTCTGTTTATACAGTATGGTGTATTGTTTATACACCATACTGTATATGATGCACTTCTGGTTGTCTTAGTACTCCATGCAATTACAATAAGGTTGAAGCTAATAATATGGGCTCTTTAGAAATACATCATCCAAATGCTGGTGGTAGAAACTGAACTTAAATTTATCTGAAAACCTCTCAGAACCTTCTAATTCTACTCCTAATGTCCTCATCTTGTTTTCGCCTGCAGGTGAAGGAGTTCGACTCGATCTCACGTCTGGACCAGTGGCACACAACCCTCCTGCTGCGCATCAAAAAGACCATCCAGGGCGACGAAGGCGACCTGAAATGAAAGAACCGTCGTCGGCGTAGAGCTGCAGCACGGAGGGACAAATCCATCACGCATGCTTTTCATAGACGCACACAAACACACCAAACCAGTACACTCTTCCACACTCGCCTCGCTGCGTTCAGCATCGGCAGAGGAGTGACGATTCTGAATATCCCACTGCAAACTGCTATACTGTCAGATCTTTGCTTTCCTTACTGAATCTAGTCAGAATGTAAATCCTCTCGCCCTCACCTCTGTCTAGAGGATTGCTGCATACCTTTATCTGCTGAAATCCGTCCTGGGGGGGATTTCACAGCGGTATTTTTGGTTTTGATGTTAGTATTGACGAGAAGCACTGCATGTTTTGTACAATTATTGTTTACTAGCAGCTTGTTTTTTTTAAATCTAGTTTATTATATATTTAAACTGATTATTTAAATGATTCATGGTGTGTATGGATTTTAAATATTCTCTTAATTTGTATATGGTGGAATAGAAAAGCGGAATTATTTAGGGTTTCCATTTTATCACCACAGGAGGTGACTCTTCTTGAAAAAGGGCAACGATATGCACTAAGTGTAGACTGTTAAACATTTGTATCTAAACCACTTCATGGTTTTATTACTTTAAATTTATAATTCCTTTAGGATTCTTTGATGTTTGAATGTTTGAAGCTACGATTTATAGTTTGCCTGTAAAGACTGTACATTTAAACGAAGAGCACTGACTCCTTATTCCCAGGGCAGTAATCTGGGGGGTCTTCATTAGTCGCTCATCTTGTGTTGTGTCGTGAACTCCTCCTCGAAGGTTTTTACTACCGCAGTCGACCTTCCTAATGGCCAGTTGCTAAGCATGTCATTGTGTATAGTTCAGTGTTGTGTACATTCACTAGTGTTAGCCAGACCAAAGTTTTTACAGGAGGGTCGGTGGCCCAGTGTGCCCAGCTTCTTCCAGGTGGAATAACAGTGGGCTGTGGATATGATCTGTATGCTTGTGCAAATTGACATTAATAAAGGTATTATATCCCATAATGCAGTGCCTTTGACCTCATCTGTCAGACCAGCAGTGTTGTATTAAAGCTTGTATCTGACTTTAAACCGATCGATAACAGGGCCAGCTGCACTTTTGTAGGAGTCAGGAGTTTATTACTTGAACTCAGAGGTTTTCCTTCCCAGTGGGGATCCAAACAGTTTCATAGGAGGTTCAGTGAAAGGAAGTGAAAAATGTACCTTTGTTATCCACATACAGCACCTAACTTTCTGTTTTTTAATGCTTTTCAACATTGACTCATGGTTAATTTGTTGTTTTTGAGAGGAATAATAATAAAGAAGGCTTGTATGTCAAAATGTAAACAAATTTCTACAACGTAATGTCATCTTGACTGGAGTTCACCGGAAGTCATGTGTGGAGACTCAAAGGGCAATTGGAAGAAGATTCTTTGGTCTGATGAGACCAAAACTGGGCTTTTTGACCATCAGACTAGATGATATGTTTGGCGGACATCAAACGCTGCACATCATTAGACGTACACCATCCCCACGTGAAGCATGGTGGTAGAAGCATCATGACGTGAAGCATGGAGGTGGCAGCATCATGATATGAAACATGGTGGTGGCAGCATCATGACTTGAAGCATGGTGGTGGCAGCATCATGACCTGAAGGATGGTGTTGGCAGCATCATGACCTGAAGGATGGTGGTGGCAGCATCATGACGTGAAGAATGGTGGTGGCAGCATCATGATGTGGGGATGCTTCTTGAAGATTTGTGGCTGGACTTGAAAAGGACTGTTTACTTATGTTCCCTGCCTGAGCAGTTTTGCAAAGATTAATAGTGGATGTCATTTGGTTGAAGAGGTAGGTCAAAGATACAGTAGTTTTTGGGAGGTTTACCGTTTTTCTCTCTTTCCCGGAGTCAGAAACTAATAAATGCCTTAGGATAGACCTTTTTAATGTATTTTGTGTAGTCTAAAGTTATATCAAACAGCAATACTAGCCTATCCTGGCTCAGTTGTTGAGTGTCTATGGGATCAAATCGCATACTTATGATCTCACAGGTCTCCAGGAATGAGTAACCTCAGAGGAGAACCAGTCTCAGACTTTGAAACCTCTGCTCTAAGTAAAGTACATTTACATTTATTGAAGGTAGTATTTGTGAGCTGCATTTATACAGCTACAAAATACAATGTGTGTTTGTGTTAACAGTATTGCAGATCGTCTGAAATCTGATACTTTAAAATTATAATTGGACTGGTGGACTTTGTTGGGGTGGTAAATGTAAAACTT